>JAOQMM010000007.1:15774168-15796749 GCA_027563515.1 Erythroxylum platyclados
TATAATAATACGGCACACCGCTCGCGGTGGGTCCAACCATCCCTCCGAGCGCAGCCTCGTCCTTGATCTCATCTCGCGGGACGATATCGACGAGAAAATCGAAGATATCGGTTCGGGTGATCGCGGCTGCGATATCGTTCTTCTGGAGGGTTCTGCGCTTGTTCTCTTCGGCGTGAAGCCAAGAGCGGATAGTGAGCTCCAAGATGAAGAGCTCGCAGGCCTTAGCGAAGAGAATGGGGGCTTCAGCCGAGATCATGCGAACGTCTTCGTCGGCTTTCATGATCTTCTTGATGCGAGCAAGAGGCAGCTGGTGGTTCTTGAAATCGTTCACTTGCTCGATCTCTTGGCGCTGGTAGGACCAGAACATCTGGAGCTGCTGCTGCTGCTGTTGCAGCAGGTGGTGGTACGGCGCCGCCGCACCCGGCGGAGGAGTGTGGTGGACCGGCGGTGGCGTGGCCGGTGGGTATGTGGAGGATTGAGCTTGCTGGTGCTGCCCGTCCATTGGATTTCGGGTTTAGCTCCTTTTTGTTGATTGTCTTTTTATATTTAATCTCTACCGAGTGATGAAGAGATAAGGTGAAAAGCGGAGGAGGAGTTAGTGATGAGGACATGCGTTTCGGCCGTCTGATCTGCTGACTTTGGTGATTCATGATTCTTTTAGGACTCTCTCTCTTTTTCCTTTTTCTTCTCTTTTTTGTCCTTACATTAATGCCATTTATTACTTGGATACTTTCCTCACCCTTGTAATTAATTTAACATATTGAAATTACAAATAAACAACATTTTTCTTAATTTATTGAATTATTGAAAACATTATTGCTCTAGTGTAGTTGGTTATAAGGTTTTAAATTGTGAAATATAATTTAAAGGGTAATTGTAAAAAATTTCAATTTCATAATATTCGTCTGAATTTTAAAAAAAGATGTTAAAATGTTCTAATTTTAATAAAAATAATTTGATGTTAAGTTCTTCATTAATGTAAATGATATAATGAGCTACATCAAATTAATATTTTTGTCGCACAGCTACTACATATTGTATTTATGTTGCATATAAACTTATTATTTAATATAAAAATAATTATAAGTTTTTAAATTGTCAAATATAATTTAAAGGGTTAATTGTAAAAAAATTAATTCAACCTTTAAAAAAAGATATTAAAATGCTTAAATTTTTAACTTTTAGTAAAAATAGATCGACGTAAGTTCTTCGTTAATGTGAATAATATGATGAACACATCAAATTATTATTTTGGTTGAATAGCTATCACATATTATATTTATGTTGCAATGCGGTGAAAATATATTATGTGAATTAATTTAACATGGTTCGTTACGTTGTCCATATTAATAGAAAACTTAACATCGAATTATTTTTGATAAAAATTAAAAATTGGAATATTTTAATACAATTTTCTAAAGTTCGCGTTATCAATGCAAAAATGAATAAAATTTAAAATCTTTTATAATTAACCCTAATTTAAATTATAGGATTATTGCAACAATTATAGTTTATACAAAAACATTTTTGATTAATACATATATAATTACAACAACCATAATAAAATTATTATAACCATAACATAAAATTATGATTAATCTTTTTTTTATAATGTCAAAATTACAGTCATTATCTTTCGAGTAAAAATTGCTAGAGATAAGAGTGCGTATTACAGGACTTCACCAGATCCCGCATGTCAGTGAAACTTTCACTGAATTATTTTTATTGTTGTTATCTTTTGAGTAAATATAATAATTAATTATAAAAATATTTAATAATTTAAAATTAAATAATAAATTCAGAATTAACTGATATGCTAGCATATTCTATCTTTCTGGTAAATCGGAGGCAAAGGTGATGTTAAGCTGCAATTTGAAGCTTGTGATTGGTTGATTTGGGGAGTGCGGTGCAAATACAATGGCAGCCATTAAAAGTGAAGGAATATGACCATATGACATTGATATGAATAGAATAGAATAGATAGGGCAAGGTAAGCAAGCACTTTGAAAAAGCTTTCACATACTCATGTGTCCCCTTTCTTTTAAAAAGCACATAATTGGACTGATTGGTACTCTCCACCCCCATCTATTGAAAAGAAAAGTCAATATATGCTCTTCAAGTAGAGATGGGGATGGTTGGAATCAAACCTGAAATGATAAGAAGTGTCCTTTCAATTCGAATTTGACTAAAAGTTTATTTTATCAGTTTAGATAATATGAATTTTTTTAGTATAAATCAATTTAAATCTCAATCAAATTTTAAATAAAATGGTCATTTTATTGAATAGTTTATTTCGTTAAGCTTTTTTAAAACTATTGGTTTATTCAAACCAACTTTGGTTGACTATCTTGAACTCAAAATCGGCTCGAATAATGTCAATTGACTTAACATGTTGACTTTAAGGTTATGTTATTAATAAGATTGATAATGGGTTGCCCGAATTGATTGGACTTGAATAATTTAACTTAAATATGATTTCGGTTTGACCAAATTTGATTTAAACTATTGGTTTTGAATCGGATCGATTTGTAATGATTGGTCAGATTTAATAAAAAGTTTTCAAATTTAAACTTGAATATAAAATTAATCAAGTTAAAAAATTGAACTTAAATTCGATTAAACTGAATTTGATAAAATAATTTCGGTCAAGTCTAAACTAATTTTTCATCTTTTAAAAATAGATATAAAAAGTTAAAATATTTTTTGAACAGTTTAAAAATGATATGACACATATCACTTAATACCTTGTGAGTCACAGGCACTAGCATTAATATTCCAAGCCTAGGTTTTTGTTGGGCTCAAACTGGAACTTTCAAAGTCTGATCATTTAGGAAGACTATAATGGCTGTTAAAGATTAATTGATCAAAGCGACATGATTTTGTTAAAATTAACTCTTGATTTAGATAAGACCCAACACCACTGCCAAACCTAAGATACATTCAGATCTAAGATAATAATTGAGATGTCAGAACATAGAAACATGAATTCTGAAAGAATGGTATATTAGTCATCACATCTAAATACAGCAGGCCTTGGAAATATAGATGATGACCTGCCAATCAATAGTCAATTGAGATTCTGTCAAACGCTAAAGCTTCTTAAATGGAGTGATGAATGATGATTCCTCAACCAGGAGACCATTTCTCATGGAAAAGATGATATAATCCTTATGGTTAACAACATCAAACTGAAAGCAAGTTTTAAATGATGCCTGAAATTAGGAGGAAGAACAGACTAATGAGTGCACAAGGGAGAAAAAAGATTCTTACGATTCTGTGATTTCTGCATACGAAGAATCAAAGTTGTAAAGAATGCATAAGTTGTAACCAATTCCTGTGGAGATCCTAAGATAGGAAATTTCTCATTTCATAAATTCAGTCAGTCCTTTGAAGGCCTTACAATGACACTATTGAAACATTAATAGAGCTCAGCCAAAACGTCAGGCTATAGGATCTGTGCCTCAGTATGAAAATTCACCCATCCTTACCACCTTAAGCTGAAACTCCCTGGGCTCTACTTCAGATGAAACTGTAAAGCCAACTGTGTATGCAAAGGAAAAAGAAACAAAATTTGTTTTTGCATGATGGTTCATCACTAGTCTTTGTATCAACAGGAGTTTTCAAAGACTAAATGTGTTCCTATGATGACTCAAATGTCTAAAACTCTTTTTTCTCCAACTTCTCGACTGTGTGCTGTGAACTACACCCTACACTCATAAACCAAACCTAACAGAGAAGCCTGTAGCTTTCTCTACTTTCTATACCTCCTCCGTTTATACACAATAATCTTATCTTTGTTGGTGTCATTCACCTCAGGCTTTGTAACTTCATCATCTCTTGCAGAAAGTCGAACATGGTTTCCTTCCAATGTGTTTCCACCTTTAACCAATTCTTCATCTGTTGCAGAAAGCTGAACATAGTTTCCTTCCAATGTGTTTCCACTTTTAACCAATTCTTCATCTCTTGCAGAAAGTTGAACATGGTTTCCTTCCAATGTGTTTCCACCTTTAACCAATTCTTCATCCCTTTTGCAATCCCCATCATGAGCTTCTTCCTCAACTTTGTCAATAATCTCCACCATTTCCTTCACCTGAACTTCAGTAAGTACCTGAAGAAGTTCCAGGGGTGTAGATGCCGGATCAAGTTCCCAGCAACCTTTTGGAGCTTTCTGACCACCCTCGTGACCTGTGAGCATGTATGAAGGGACCATGTGAGAAAACCGAAACATCTCTTCTTTTGGAATTGTTCTGATTCTAGTAGGGTCGAAATGCTGGCCGAACACTGTCTTTAAACCAGCAACTTTAATGAGTGGAACAACGGTTACTCCTCTTTCCTCATTATAGTCTTCGAGCACTTCTACCATATCGTATTTGTGTATGACTTCATCTGGAGTAAGCTCATTCCAATTAGGGGACCAATTCCTATAAAGAGCCCAAACATCTCCCTTCCTAGGAAAGATTTTGATTGTCCCTCTAAGACCCTTTGTCCACTTAACCTTGTGTGAAAAAGAATTAAGAGACTTATTGACTTCACGTTTGCCTATCCAGAAGTCCCCAATTGTCTTGTAAAAGCCAGAACCAATCCAGTTTATTGGGGCCAATTCATGGTTACTTTTGGAATTAAGCCAACTGATCTGCACTTTAAATGGTTTTAATGACATCACCTGATGAATCATAGCATAATAGCGAGGCATCCCGTCATCATCATCATAAGCAGCCCAAACCTGGTTTTTGTCGAATGACATTTCTGAGCGATCATGGTCAAAATCATGAAAGTCCGGATCTGAAACGGTCATTGATAATGGATTGACATCCTTTCCATCAAGAGCATTATTATCACTGGCAGAGAAAGCCACACTGATGTCAGCTTTGGTCTTGATATCTACAAACTCCTGGTTTTTGTTTGCATCTGCTATTGTGCCATCTGGAGTACAATTCTTCTGTAGTTTTTCCTTCTCTATCTCTTTCTCAGAAATGTTTGGTACCGAAGCCATCTCTGAAGTCCTGGATGCAGCAGCAATAGTATTCCATTCATTAATCTTTGCGCGAATATTCTTCTTAGATTTCTCCATCAAAATGTTTCGGACTTCTAGTTGTGACAATTCTCTTGTACTAATGCCTCTTCGTACATAGAACCTACCTTTTTGAGAACCCATTAGACCAAAATCTCCATTTTCATTTCCCATTTGATTCGCTTTCTCTTTTGGATGCTTGCCTGTTCTTTGCTCCTCAGCATGTCTTTTCTTTCTCAGCCCCTCGCCTTTTGGCACAGAACTTGAGCCAGGATTTAAGGACCTGGTAGCTGAATCTGTGGCCATTTTCTTATGAGGTTGAGGTTTCGGTTGAAAGGTTTCTCCTCTCATGGAAGCAGTTGATGCCTCTTCATAATTTCTTTTCAGTTTGTCATGTTGAGTAGAAACAAAAGCTGCTGATGGCACATTTCCAACATTGATTGTACTAGAGTAAGTACCAGGATGAGCTGCAGCTCCCACGCTTGTTGCCCGCTCTGGATTCTTTCTTTTAACATGCAAGTATTCAAACCTTGAATTCGGATAACAGTTTTGTGACCGCATGAAAGAACTCCCCGAAGTAGAGTGGTCCCTGCCATGAATAGGTGGAGGTGGTGCCTCAACTGCAATGAAAGGATACCGACAGTTGTGGCAGCGGAGGCTGCGGTTCAAATACACCCGAAGGTACTCAAACTGTAATTTGCAAGCATCACAAGTTGTCCAAAAGGTATTGGAATTGGAAGAATGAGAAGGAGCGAGATTAGAATGCACAGCACCATTCGGAGTGCATGCATATGAATTGCTACAGTTGAAGATGTTATAGAAACCATTATGATGATTCGGAACAGGTGACGTCCAATTTGGGACTCTTCGATACATATCCCCAACTTTTTGCTTCTGGTCATAAGCAATTTTCTTTGTTTTATCTGACAACAAACTCCAGGCGTCGGATATAATCTTAAAAGCACCATCAGCACCTACTGATTTATTTTTATCAGGATGAAGAAGGAGAGCCAATTTTCTGTAATGTTTCCTGATTGTGTCATCATCAGCCAAGGGATCCACGCCAAGGACTTTATACCAATCTACTTCCCCAGTTGTTGTTTGCTCAGCAGAGATGAAGACATCAAGGGTTGCAAGAAATTGAGTGATACCATCAAGATCAGGGTATAAGTTTTGTGCCTTCAAAGCAAATCTTTTTGCCTCAACAATGTCCTTATCAGCAAACTTCTTCTCTGCAATACTTTTAGCCTTTAAGGCCTCTTCTTTATTGCATTCCATATTCACTATGAATCACAACTGGCAGTGCTTGTGCTTATTGGTGAATTCAATCATCAATATGAATAATATACAACTAGAATGTAGGGATGCATCAGCAAGAAGCTGCCTTCATTACAGACACCCTAATAAAAGAAAAAAATGAAACACAAGATAAGGAAACTATCATCTATAAGAAGGGTTATGAATTCCCATCTTTATTGCTCAACAATTTGACCTTGATCAATCAAAGACAATTAAAATATGGAAACATGACTGTCTGCTTGTCTTTAATCATATATTGCTTTCTTTTCGACATGTTTTATGAATTCAATTGTCAAAAGCAGTACGCACATAATGTCAAAAGAATTCCAAGAATTACGGGAAAAACGCATTTAAGAAAACAAGGCTACTGCACCATGAACATTTATAATCTATATCTATTCATAAATATGAAAAAAGAATATATTAACCAACTTTTCCATTCCATAAATGATTACAAAGTCATGAAACAATGAAACAGTAAGTGCTACATTGTGACAATAAAAAAGGAAAGATCTTGAGATATTGAAAATGCAGCCATCAAGTAATCCTAATAAAATTTTAATTTGAAAAACTTATATTAAAGCGGCCAAGCAGAATACATAAGGTGTGGCAAATACATCCAGATAAGGAAATTATATCCGTAAAGAAAGAAAAACAAGTGCCTCAAATTTGAGCTGGATACTAGCAGCTGCAATTGATCAAGGATAGCAACATCAAAGATAGAAACAATATGAATGTTTCTCATCATCTTTGATTTAGAAAGTTTTCAGAAACCAATTAAATGATCAAATAAAGTAACTAAATAACATTATGAAGGTCCGAGAATGCAGTAACGAACGTCAACAAAATTCCACGTGCCACGTTGCAGAATTGCTGTAATACCATGCAGATTTGCCATTCACGTAGAAGCACATAATCATGGAAGCAACATTCACTAGATTGCAAAAAGAACGTAACTTGATGCACACTTATCTTTCTCAAAAAGTGCCAAAATCATGAAATAAATCAGCCTCACTTAACAAACCAATGATCTCAATTCTCAGTAGCAACAAACAGGTATGAGAATGAAAACCAACTTATAAAAACATGCTCTTGTGGAAGAATGTCATCAAGTGCTCAAGTTGAATCAATCTGTCATTGATATCTCAACAAGCAAAGAATTGTTTGTTTCCTCAGAATCCATCACATAATTTCAGTCATAATGCACTTCAAGCATCAAACTCTTAAAAGCAGGTAAACCCTAATCCACAATTGAACAACAGAAACCCCCAACTCCACCGCCACCCAACAAAAAACGTGAAAAAAACCTAAAAAAAAATAAAAAAATTGCTCTGATGGGCTTCCAAAAAATGAGGAAAATTATCATATTTGTTCTTAAAATGATAATTGCAGTGCTTTACACTAAACCCTGAAGGGTTTCTCTCTTCATCGGGCAACAATGTACAACATTGAAGCTAAATTACCAAAAATTACCGACACATAGCTCAATATAAGTCCAAACACATGTGATCATATATAAACATGCATATATATTTAGATACAGAGAGATGAAAGATACCCATTTAAAGAGAGTTGAATTGAAGAAACGCCATTGATGTATTAGTTTCAGATACCTCGAATTCCTGGAAAAGAAGGGTTTTTTTTGTTTCTCTTATATTTGTTTTATTTTCTTCAAGTCTGAGCAAAATATGGAATTATATATTATAAAGCTTTGTACTATATGTATTTATAGTGACAAATGTAGGCCAAAAAACTGACCGTTTAAATTTTCATGGTAAAAAAAAAAGTGTAACCATGGTTAGTTTTTTACTCTAGTTAATAGGAATGCAAAATTATGGTAAGTTAAAAATATGGAAAATACTAAACAAATCATATGAATAAAGATATTAGAATATCTGGAATTTAATTATTTATAACTATATTAACAATATTAAAAAATAACTTTACTAAATTTATGAAGGTTGCTGTATCTTGTTAGATTTTTATGAAAACCAACATAATTCTCTAAATAAACAGACAAATATGAAAAAAAATTACAATATTAAAATTCTTCTTAAAGAATAGATGAAGGTAAAATCTTGATGAAGACCAAAAAAGAAGAGGTTGCATGAACATACTAAAGATTTGGTAATACAGTCATCTTGTGCAGTTAAAAGGCAAAACTGCATATACAGTGTTCTATTTACAGATTCTAGTTGCAATCAATTCAACATGTGCAAATTCAGTAGCCATCAAAAGTTGAATAACTAGTCAAAATCCAGAGTAAAAAAGTGATTCATTTAATATCTCTGGATTTGCTTGAATCTTGTATTGGCAATGCAATAATTACATCCAAATACAATATCTAGTTCTGACTGATAAAATTGGAAATCAGGTTTTAACTCTGTTTTTTGCCATTTCTGGAGAATCTGATTTGAAATATCTTGAAATTTCCATATCTTCATTTCTCTTTTTCTTAGGCAGATTTGCGTTCATACGAGAGTCAGCCTTTATTACTGTCATAGACTTGATGCATTTTATGCTCTTACCATATAGTATGGAGTTGTCAGGATTTTGTTTTCCTGGAAGAGAGCAATACTCATAAGATTACTTGCCAGAAATGGAGGGGTGCAACTTTTAATCCCAAATGGACAGTATGATAGATTCAAACCGGGAATAGACTTATTAAGCCTGGAATTGCCTAATAAGAGCCGTAATATGATATCTGTATTTAAAGCATGAACCAGTAACCAGGCAACTACCTAACCATGGCATGATAAGCTTAACATTTTTTCCTGGGTTCATTTGTGAAATTTCAGGCCATCAATATGTGGCACTGTAATGTTAGGTAAGCAACTTGTTCACAAGAATCATTATAGCAGAGAAGATATACTGCAGTTTTGCTTAAGTGTAATTCCTGCTCTGCAATGTCATGGGAATAGGATTTGCAGATAAGTAGCTTGCAAGAACAAATTGTATGATTAGAAAGTTTTAACTAAAATTCAAAAGAGGTTAAACTCCTCTTTCTTGGTGCAACAAGGAATGGATATTTCAGTTCCAAATCTGCAGAAAATGAGATGATTGATGGGAAAGAGAGAACTTGCAAGTAGTTCTGTAGGATATCTGAACATTCTTATCAAGCTAATGATTCTGTTCTCATCCTGAAAGTTGCAAGGCTATCAGAAAGAGCTTGAAGGTAGGAATTCGATAGTGGTGCAATAGTTGTCAATTGCACCTTCAATCCAAATTTAGACCCATTGTTGTTCATCTTAAGCTGTAATTTGGTAAGCCATGAGAAGCTCATTGCTTGTCAGCTGGAATCTGCCTCCTGAGAGGAGAATTCCGAATACTAGAACTGAACTTTAAAAGGATCTGCTCATTCATAAGCATCACCTATAGAATTCCATATCAGGCTGCCATTGGATTTAGACATACAAGGTTTGAACATAAAGATAATGAAGTAATAAAAAGATGATATTCATTTTCTGTTGAACAAATCCATGTTTGGCACAACAAGTTTAATAAATTGGCCAGTTCAAGACATAATGAGAATAGACACCTCTATTGCTTTATGACCTGAAGATGATGAAATAGCCTGCAGGTCTAAAAATTTGAAACTACGGTCGAAGATGAATTAGTTTTGTCTGAAAAGAATTCAAAATCCATCCAGGAATCTAAAAATTCCACACCAATGCAATGAAAAGACTGTCCTTCACTGATAGCTTCTTACTTTCTTGAGTAACTGATTGACAAGTGATGAGTATTGTTTCTCTCTTAGCAGGATTCTTTGCCATTGGAGGATGTTTGCAACTTGCTTGTCCTTGGCAATTCAAACAATGGTCTTTGCATAAAGCTGACTGTAGACACTCTTAGTCCGATGAACAACTATCAAACTCAAGATCACTGCTATAATGCAAAGACCTGACATTATCCCACATGTGAGGGAGTAACATATGGAGCCTGAGCATGTAAGTGATTTTTCCTCTTGAAGATGTAATGCAAGCAAAGGTTCTAAATGTAGCTGTGTTTGTTTTTTTGCATAATAGTCATAAATGCCACTTGCAATGACACCAGAGAATATAAGAGAGCCAGTAGGACTTGCCAATGTAAGAAAGTTGTACAAGGCACCAAAGCTCTTTAAGCCAAAAAGCTCTGAGGCTGAGGCAGGCACAATTGCCCAATGGGCGCCATAGCCAAGTCCTATGAGAATGCTGACAACATAAATTTCTCCAGGCCAGCCAACAGCATAGTACAGAAGTCCAATTGCCATGATAACTTGAACGACAGCCATGGCCAGTGGTCTTGGATAAGCAAATTTTCTGGAGAGAAAAAAAAAAGTTATATATCTCGTATGTTCGAATATAGATGGAAGTTGATGATTGTTAGTAGGGTGAGCCATGAAGATGAAAATTTTACCTAATGAGAGCTTCCGAGAAGTAGCCACCACCAACACGGCCTAGAAAGTTCCAAATGCTGATCATGGTTACAAATATGTTTGTATCATTATAGCCTAAAGATTGGCACATCTGACCCAGATTATCAATAACTGTCAAACCAGACCCAGAAGCCAGAACAAGAGAGAAAAACAAGAGCAAAAAGTCTGCCTTTACTAATGCCTGCAGCAGAGTGAAATCTTCTCCTCTTCGTGGGCCTTTTCTGCGCTTGACTCTTACTGCTCCTTCAGCAGCAGCTTGAAAGAGCTTAGCTTGCAATTGAGCAACTCGTTTACGCCTTTCTGATGCTGGAAGTGACTCCACTTCTGCAGGTTTTTCATCCTCAACCTCACTTAGAATGAATGAACTTCCACTCCGTTCCAGCTCAGATTTACCAGCTTCTTGTTTATCAGGCTCGGAAAGAAGGGTCTCCTCTATCTGAGATCTTGGCTTTGGTAAGAAAACCAGCACAACTGGGATTAATATAGGCATCAATACAAGAATGATCAAGATTACCGACAACAATGTGATCACGGTTTGACTTAGGTTGACTAAATCCTCAACTATCAGTACTGCCAATAAGTAGGACGCCAGAATGAGGCAAATGCTGTAGGTAAACATGAAACCTGAATTATCAGATGGCCTAACTTGCTTGTGACCTCCTACAGGTCTAATAATGAACATTAGAGCAATAGCAACTATTGAAGGTCCGACTGCAACCATAAAGATAAGTGATGCGTCGCTTGGGGCATTGAAAATGGCATACACCTGAGTCAGAATTGCACCACTCAATCCAGCAAATCCTTTCAGTATCCCGACAACAGGACCCCGATTTTTGGGGAAGTTCTGCACACTTGAAACTAGAGTTCCTGTGTTGAAGTAGGTCTCACCATTTGTCCCTACAAATATGGCAGCACACAACTGCAGAAGAAGGGATCATTAATAGTTGTTTGATAGATGTCAAAACTGAAGACTTTGCTATCCGAATTTCAGATGAGAAATTCGGAAGCCAGGTTGACAAAATCTGGTATTGACAGACATCTGTATACGATAATTCAAAATGACAGAGCATCTCTTATGTGCGAACATTTACTTCTTGTACTGTCAAAACTCCTCACATCCCTCCAGGAAACCCGATATCCAGAACATCATAATCAGGTATCAGGCAGAAGAATCCACACTATCAGTATGATCATCAAATTCCTACTTGCCTATCCAAATGGCTAAAAGGTTAAAAATTTTCAGGAGATCAGAAAATACTTAAGTCAATTATTATATCTAATGCTGCATATGGGATGAATTCTGCATAGGGACTAAATTTATCCTAGAGAGGACATGAATTACATGTTTGGCATTGTAAAGCGAGCAGTACATAAATCAAATCAGATCCATAAGTTGATCTCTCGAGCAAGATATAATTAGCCAATACTATATTTTATTTCGAGGAAAGCAATGACTCTTTTGTTATGGTATTACATTACTGCAGACTAAAATATGAGTAGGAGACATCTAACTCTGCAGCAGTGATTCAACTCAAATTACGGTAAAAATTATTAGCTGATAGTCAAACATAGCTAGCAGCTAAATGCCAAACTGGTGTGTAACACATCAATCTAAATGTGATCTTGTTGGTCTGCTGGTGCGATACGAGAGACAAACGAGACTGGAGAACTCAGCAAGATCAATTCAGTCTGTCTGTACGAGTTAAAAAAAAGTGCAAAACAAAAAGCCAGGAACATGATGTTAACTTCCCAACTAGGATCCACCATCATGTCATGTAAAAGAGTTCCCCCAGTAGCAACTATAACAATTAGTTCTGTTTATGTACATCATAAAAGAATTTTGAATATTAAAAAAGAAACCCAGATTAGGGCATCACAATTAGGAGGAGGCAATTAATGCAGAAATCAAACTTCTCTCAGAGACCAGTTCCAGAACTTCTATAAGAATAAGAATGTCAACAAAAAACAAAACAAAGAAAATTCTATGCTGAAATCGCATGAGACAAATCAAAATCAACTAGTCCAATCAAGAAAGAAGCTTTGATGTAGAGAAGACAACTGAAAATCCAAGGCAAGAGCTTGTACTCACCACCCAGAGTGGCAAAGAAGGCAATCTTTGAGTGACTGCAAGCCAAACCAAACCATAACCAACAAAATTCTGCACCGCACCAATAATCATAATGGCCCAAATTGGGAGGATTTCACATAAGCTCCCAGCCACAAATCCAATACTATCACCCAAGTCCTTGGCCACACCAAGCAAGGCCACCTGTCTCTGATTGTACCCCATAGTGCTCTTTATCACCGGAGATATACTCCCAAACAAATAACCAATCCCTGCACAAGACATCACCCACATTGAGCACACAAACACCAGCCATCTGTCCTTAACGAAGGTCCTGAATTTCTCAATCACACGCTGCATCATCCACCTCCTCTCTGATGATACAGTGATTGGTTTTCTTATCGGGAGAGATCTTCTTCAGGGCATCAACAAAAAGGGATCTTTCTTTTTTATTTTTTCCAAGGAACTAGATATTCCCTGGTTGAGAGATGAAAAGGGTCTTTTCTCTGGACCTCATTTGGTTTCTTTCTTATCAACGCAATAAAGTAATCAGTCAAGTACTGCTTGTTGATGGCTTCTTCCACCTGTTGTCACTAACTACTCAATACCCCACAACTACTCAGGAAAGTAAATGACTCAACGGTCAATTTGTAACTGCTGTTTAAATTTCCAGCCCTCGTCACTAAACGACACCATTAATCACCTGCATCTGCATCTCCATCTCCATCTCAATCTCATAAATTGGTTTTCATTTAATTTCTAAATCATGAAAGATTCAAGTCAACAATATCTAACAACATCTTTTACTTTTCGCATATGATGAAAAGTAAAGGAAATGCCAAATACTTCATAATGTGTGAGTTTCTCCAATTTGGCCTCTCAATCATAGTAGTTGACTTTTCTAGTTAATCCTCTTAAAATCATTTTCCTAATCGGAATTTCTAATCTTAATTTTAAAAACAACCGATAAAATTCACTTTTAAAGTTTTAATAAATATTAAATAAGCCTTTAAAATTTTATAAATAAATCCTTATCGTTAATATAATGTTTGCCAAACTGTTTTGATAAGCATAATTTATTAATTAATTTATAGTGAAAATAAGGACTTATTTATACCATAAAAATTTTAAGAGATCTATTTTAAAATTATATATATATATAAAAATATTATCATCAAGAGTTAATTTACAAATTTTAATTGATGCATATATTTCATCAGACCCCGTGCGTTAACGAGATTTCAATTGGGTGTTGATGATAATGATATTTTGCCAAACAACCCATAAATAAGAGTTATTGAATTGTCAATTTATTATAATTTATAGTGTTGATTATCTTTATTTTATCAAAAGATTCAAGTCGTAAAAATTATTTAACTGATATTTATAAATCTTAAAATGTTTCATGTTTGATCAACCATCTTTTTTAAAATTCTAAGTAAGAATAAAAAGTGAATTATTAGTTTAGTTTGAGTGTTTCAAAGTTTGATAGAATCGAAGATCAAACCATATTATTTTATTTTAAGATACCATCCGGGCTACTCCTTGTTAGAGGACATATGGGGATAATAGAAACTTAAGGTATGTGACATTGTTAGACCACATGAATTGAGAAAAGCTCTTCTTGTTATGACTTTTAAGCTCGTGGACTATTTTACCAATAAGCCTCAAAAGAGCTATATCATGAGTTTCTAACCTATGTATCAGTCGAATGGTTTATATAACAGATTTTCATAAGAGATCAAAAATAAACAAAAATTGGCTGTAGCTAAATTTTAGGTATGTTAGTCAAGACACGAGTCCTTCTTCTCTGTTTGGGTATCAATTATCAAGGTATGTAGCTTAGAAATTTAAACGACCAATTTTTTCCCGCTTAGCTTCGGACCTAAAACAGAATCTATAGTCAAAGATTTTCTGATACATAAGATCATTATGAAGAGGCAAGTATACTTTCTTTGTGACAAATCTAAATGTTGACTTTTTTGTCAATGAATTACACCTACCTTATTGTAAAGACTAGATCAGACTTACCAACTTTTTAAATTGGAAAACTTTAGAAAGAATTTACTCTACTAATTGGACCAACCTTATATCATTTTTGAGGAAATTTGTAATGGAAGTGTAAGATGAGCCTAAATATTTAATGACCAAGACTCGTTATAAATTGATAGTTTTATTAGTCAATGAGTATTAAGGCGACAGCGTGAGGTGTACTAATGCATATTGTTTAACAATTGATTAATTGATTGAAAACCTAATTATTAGAAGGCAAGAAGTCAATTTGTCAACCTAATTTAGCTTAAATTCAACATACCATTTTTGGTTTACGTGCATCCCAGTGCTGAGAGCTCCACTGGGATGCAAGAAAAGAGTTAATAGTACGTAACTTTATCGTACATGATAAAAAGATTATTTCAAATATTTAGATTAATTAATATTTTATAAGTTTTTAATATGTTGAACCTTAATGTTATCACAAATTAATATTTAGATTAATTAAATTTAGTAATGCATTTCTAAAGATGTTTCTATGATATAAAAAGTATTTATTATTATTGTATGAAAATTATTAATTTTGAGACAACTCTATTTAAATAAAGTGTATATTTTTAAAAAATATTGATATTATGAATTAACTTATGAATGTTTAAATATTAATAATTTGTAATTATAAGATTGGATTCTAATTTTTATATTCCAACAATATCAAAATTATCGAATCAATACTTTTCTTTTGCAATGAAACAAATATTTTTCTAACAGCATTTTCAAGACAATTTCTTTAAACAAATGACACCAATTCACCACATTATATAGAGGACAAACTTCAGTATAAGGTACAAACTTCAGTATAAGGTTCTGTGCTTTATGAGAGTTAAAGAGAATCATTAATTGTACATAACTTTCTCTAATATTTTGACCTAAATCCGTAACTTTTTTATTACAAAGGAATAAACTTATCAGTTATTATAAGAACCACCCTCCAATTTACCACGTTACGAATTAAGACAAAATTACATATATTTTCAAATCTAAGAAGCTTATTAGAATATTAAGGAATCAAATAGCATGTGGTGATTAACTAGGATTTTAGAGATTAAAAGAAAAAGGGAAAATTTGTGAAGAGATATTTAAATAATGTCAGCTCATACCATTGAGAATGACTCAAGTGTCGTTTGTGATAAGGCCTGATAGTCTCTGTGTCATTATCAGTTTTATGAAACTTGATAAAACGTGCTCTGCTGAATATTCCAACAGCCGCCCACTTTCTTTCTTGTCATTACGCGTTCATTATTGAGTTGTTATGATATTTGCTTACTCAGACTGAGAGCGATATCCTCATTTTCAAAATTGGACCAACATTTAAATTGATAAGATAAAATTTAAAAATTTAAAAAATTAATAATTTTTATAAAATTAATTAAAAATTTAATAAAATTAAATTTTGAAATATAATTGAAAGAAAATATCCTTAGGTATTGAAGAATTAAACGTTTAATTAAAAAATATTTAAAAATTAATTAATAAATTGATCGATTTTTTAGAACAAAAGTTATTAAAATAAATCAAACCGAAAATTTAAAAATCGAGTCAAAAAGTTAAACGGTTCAAAATTTTTAAGATTGAACTGACAGAGTCAGTTAGATTTTTTAATTATTAGTTAAACGGTTCAAAATTTTTAAGATTGAACTGACAGAGTCAGTTAGATTTTTTAATTATTAGTTTTTGTTGGAAATTTATTAAATATTATGAGTTTAAAGTTTGACTTAAATTAGATTTTTCATCGGACCATTTGATTCTAATTTTTTTTAACTTTTTAAGTTTTTGAACTAATTTGTTTTTTCTATGTGGAAGTAAGGTATAACTATTCTTAATAAAAATAAATATGTTAAAGAAAAAGTAAGTTACGTAAAAAGATATATTTTAATAATTTATTATCTTAAAACATGTCAAATAGAGTTGAATTAACTTTGTTTGATTGAACTTCATATTCATTATCATCAATACCTAATTAAATTATCGCTAAAGCATATAATTTGAAAATGTTTAATAATACGTAGCCTTATTCTTAATATGTGGAAAAGCTATTTTTGATTAAAAAATACAATATATTATAAAAATATAAGAAAATATCAATTTATTTTAATAAAACTTATTAATAATTGTACATACTTTTGAACTCATTTTAAATTATTAAAGTAAGGTTAGAATAATTTTTCTAATACTTCAAATATTAAAAAATGCTTAATAAAACTATAAGAGATTTGATTGTTTACGCAAATGCACCCGTCACATGATGAACAACTGGAAGCACGTGGTCCTTCCTTAGAAGTGTTGACCGTAATTGAATCACATGTTACTAATACTTCAAGTAACTACTTCACAATTATTATTATGTTTATTTCAACGTCCAGTGATCCAGACAACGACCTGTTTGAAATTTGGAAATGTTTGCTGCGTCTTAATAAGTGAAGTCGTAATTAATGGAAAGTTTGGTTAAATTTGAAGTGTCCGATTACAATATATTGGGCCGAGATTAGCCCTAAGTAATTGAAAGTTTGGTTAGATTTAAAGTACGTTATGAGAGGTAAAAATAGACTGGATCGGGCTCGAGCCTAGGATTTGCTCTGGCTTAATAAGTCAAGTCATAATTAATTTAAAGTTTGGTTAATTTTAAAGTGTGTGATTAGGGATGATAATAGGTTGAGCCGAATTAAACTGTAATTAATTGATAGATTGATTAAGTTTAAAGTGTGTGAACTAGGGATGACAATAGGTCAAGCTTAAGTTCAGGCCCGACTCAACTCCTACTGTTGAGCCCCAATCTTACCTGATACTCAATCAAGTTCAAGCCTGACTTAGCTTACCTTATTTTTTTATATATATTAAAAGAACAAAACGACATTTTTTTTAACAAAATCAATTATTTTCAAATATTTGAAGCCCGAGTTGTTTGATGCTACATTTCCTTCTTATATACCACTTCTCATAGTCTTTTTTCTTTCTAGGTTTAAATTATAAATTATTATTACGTTTCTAATTATCAATTATTGATGTTACAAGTACTACTTTAGTTATAACAATTTTTGTTCTTATGTTATAATTATTGATTGCAATATTAAAAAAAATTGTAGTCCAACAAAAATGGCAAAAGTCGTATGGATTTGGTGAATCATCCCATCAAGTGGTGAATGTTAGGTTGGAGTTTGATTATTCTTAGATTTTATATAAAATCACACCATATATTATAATATTAATAAAGTTTGAAACCTAATATATTAAGATTAGGATTTAGGAAGTTATTGTTGTAACCTTCTAATTCATAAAAAATAAATGTTTTAAAAAATAAAATTTAAACCTGTAAGATAAGAAGTTTGATGTTTAAAAGATTCAACTGATATTAAGTCGTCATAAAATCAGCTGAAGATTAAATAAAATTAAAAATTTTTAAATATTATTAAAAGAAATTGCCCTTAATTATAGAAGAATTTGAAGTTTAATTGAAAAAATTTAAACAAAAATTAGTTGATTTATTTTGGTTTATAAAGATTTATTAATTTACAAAAATTAACTGATTAATTAATAAACTGCTTGATTTTTAACAACAAGAGAAATTAGAATAAATCGAATCGAAAATTTGAAAACTAAGTCAAAAAGTTAGATAGTTCAAAACTTTTATAGTGAATTGGTCGAACCGAATTAATTTTTTAATTATCGCAAAAAATAGATATTCTATTCTATCTTTCATATCACTAATTACTTTTCTAGAGTGGCAAATTTGTTAAGAAAAAATGAAAGAGTTCCATCAAATTTGAATTTAATTTTTCTTTTTTAACCTTTTAAATTCTTCAACCATTCAAGGAGGCTATCTTTTTTTATATAACAAAATTTTAATAAAACAATATTGTTTTAACCTAAACTGTCAAATCGAATTAACATTTTTAATTACAAACTTCGCCAACTTAAACAAAAATACTATCTCCGTTAGAGCAAAATTAGAATAAACAATTTTACAATCTAAGATTTTCTGCTGCATTTTTACAGTTTAAGAATAACAAAAAAAAAGGAATAAGAGCATACTCATTTTCTAATCAAACCTCTACTATAAGTGAGATACTTGTTATTGGTGTGTAACCCCACCAATCGTCGATATGTCCGAGTGGTTAAGGAGACAGACTTGAAATCTGTTGGGCTTCGCCCGCGCAGGTTCGAACCCTGCTGTCGACGCTTTAGTTTTATAATAATGTTGTTATTAAATAGTTTTTACTAATAAATTTATTTTGTGTTATTTAGATTATAGTAAATGGAGCAGTACTTTGTTATTAATTATTTAATATCAATATAACATAATTTTTAAACTTATTTTATTTTATAATTAATTTAAATTTTCAAAATTTTAATAATTATTTGTAAATACAAAAATTTTAAAAGTACTTCAATTTAAATTTTAAAAATACTTATTTATTAAATAAAATGTTATATATAAAATATTTAATTGTAGATAATTAAATTTATTTTATTATTTTTATATTAATTTATTAATAATAAAATCATCCTTTTTTAAGTTTTTTTATTATAGGCTTTATATAATTTACATTTCTTTTAGTACACTTATTATAAAAATCAAATATAGTTAAACTTAAACTTAAATTTAAAAATTAAAATAATATCGTTTTAATATAATTTCTTTAAATAATATTATTTTTACGATAAAGTTTAAATTATTTACACCAATTTAAGCCATACACTCGATTAAATTAAACTTAATTAATTAATTTCCAATTTAGTTAAGTGGAACTATCAACCAGCAATCAATATAGCAGACGACCGACCATTTCTTTTTAACAGTTGATACACTCATCAAGTAACAAATTTAACGTGACTATAAAACCATTTTTATGTCCAAGAAAGACATGATCACCACTAACATGTAAACCATTTTTAGTGTTGTACAGAAGATCTAGTTGTGAGTGACGACCTCATGTCAACAATGGCAGATTCGTCTGCTCCAAGCTTGATAGCCTCTTTGCTTGCTCTTAGAAACCTAGTAACAGCACCTTTCACATAATCATGAGCTTGTTTCACATTCAGCTTCTTCCCTATCTCGTCAGGGAAGCTGCTCAGGAAATGGTCCCCATTTAGTACACCTGCTAGTTGAACTACCTCAGTCTGAAACTCAGAGAGGGTACCATCTTCTTTTGCTTCTGTGTTCCTCAAAGGTACTACATCTGGCAAGCTTTCTGCAAATTAACATAGACGAAAGACTAATCAGAGTTCAACCTAAGATCACTAAAAGGCAAAAGTTCAACAGGCAGGCAATTAGACCAATCGTCGATATGGCTCAATCTTAAATCAGGCGACAGAAAAATTCGAACTTGATCAGATTTCTTTCTTTCTTTTATGTATCGGAACTTTTCTCGAGATTCAAGCCAAATTCTTTTTATCTGTTTACTTCAGATCGTACTGACTTGAACCCCTTTGTCATCCTACTTTTACTTAATCAGATTCATTTCATCCATTATGCCTCATAATAATGGCTATTGCAAGATTGGCTAGTACCTGGACAGTCGGTCCTAGGAGAAGTCCTCTTGCCAACAACTTCCTCGAATGTGCCAGCCCATGCATCTCGATGAGTCAAAAAGTTGGATGGAAGGTTGAACATTTTCTTCACCGTGGCAGGAATTGAGGAGTGCTCAAACTCTGAGTTTGGAGTAGGTCCATTCGGGGAACTGATCACTGATAATGAAGGAAACAAAATCAGCTACACATTGTATAAACCAATGCATTTCAGAATTCCAATGTTCAATTCCATGAAACAGAAGAAGTATAATTTGGATCATAGAAGGGAAAAGCAGAAAAAAGAAAGCTTACCAGTTCCTTTCTCGATCCAAGGGGAGATCATGATTGTGGGTACACGAACTCCTAAACGATCAAACTTGAAAAAAAATGGAGCAGGACCAGTGATCCCATCGGGGTTCGGAACATTAACAAAAGGAGTTTTAACATGGTCATAGAAACCACCGTGCTCATCATAGGTAATGATGAAAAGGGTCTCATTCCACTGAGGACTAGCTCTCAATGTCTCATACACCTCCTTAACAAGCTTTTGTCCACTTGCGACATCATGAGATGGGTGGTCATCGTTTGCAGGAAATCCTTTGAGATCAAAGTACCTAGGCTCAATCACAGAAAAGCTTGGCAATTTCCCATCTCTAGCATCTTTCTTGAACTTCAAATTATACTGGTGAAACTTAAAGATGTACTTCAACTTCCGCATGTTCCTATAGAACAAAGTTGTGGGTATGTTTTGGAAATAGATTCCAAAGTCTTTACCATTCTCATGAAGTGAATCAAAGATGGTTTTTTGAGGGTACCCTTTAGCCAGTTGCTTCTTAATATGGCTGGTTGAGCCATGAGAAGTAGCAGAGTACACAAATAGCCTATTGGGTTGTGTTGGACCAGGAATTGAAGAGAACCATCTATCAAACACTGCATATTCTTTCACTAGAGTGGCATAAACAGGTACAGACTCAGGCCTAAAACCCTTCATTACAGTTTCAGAGAGGTTTGGTGACATAGAAAGTGCCTGTTCAACAAAACCAGTCATCGTAGGAATGGAGCCATTACCAAATACCTGTTGGGTAACAGCTTCAAATGAGTGACCAGGATCTGGGTCCACGAATTCAGCATCGTCAGTGAAGCAAATGGATTGTGGTTGCGTCGCGTTCTTGGTGGACAGAGGGTTGCATTCCTCTCCTGTAACTCCATTGATTGCTGGGTTCACTCCTTTCTTCATCCATCCAAGCATGTGATCGAAAGATCTGTTTTCCAACACCAAAACCACAATGGTCTTGATGGGATTTGGTTGTTGGGCAGTGGAAACACATAAAAGAGTTAGCAACAACAACGTCAGCAAAGGTGGTCTGGTCTTGAAGCCTCTCATCTTCACTCCAAAACCAGGCTTAATCCTTGAAACAACCAACAAAGTCTGCAACTTTGGTTTCTGCATGTTGGGTGCCCGTGATAAGTTAAAGTATCATTAGTTGGGATATTTTGATTCTCGCAAAGCATTCACTGCACTAATTTGTGGCAGACCAGGGCATAAAAAGGACAATGAAGCCTCTGGTTTCACTTGTGCTCTTGCTGCTTTTTTATTATGCTTTTAAAAAAGAAAAAAGAAGGATAGCGACATTTGTCGGCTAGTGAGATTTATTACTTTAACTAATCTTTGTGTTTGTGCATAAGAACCAAGTCTTAAATCAGATTCGAAACAATCGACTCGATCAGTTTGAGGTTTGAATCACGTTCGAAACAGTCAACTCGATCAGTCTGAACTGATTCATACTAAATGATGCAGTTTTTTTTTTAATGAACAAAAGTTAAACTCCCAATCAACTCTATCAATTTGAACCGATACATATTAAATGATATATTTAAAACTAGTCTTTTTTATAATTAAAAGTAAAGTTACATACTATTAGACCTCTCCAGACTCTGCATTTTTGTAAAATTCCTATTAAATATCATTGTTGTTGTTCATATTAAAAGATATAGTTTTTCTAGAGTTAGTTATATATTTTTAAATTTTACTTAATTTTGTAATATTAACTCAAATTTTAAAAAGTAATATTAAAATATTCTAATTTTTAATTTATAATAAAAATAGTTCAAAGTAAATTTTTATATTAAATTTGATGGTGTGTAAGTCATATCAAATTATTATAAAGAATTAATTAATAAATATTAATAACTAATACAAATAAATATTAATAACTAATAACAGAACTCTTT
>JAOQMM010000007.1:15830787-15846227 GCA_027563515.1 Erythroxylum platyclados
TTATAATAATTCAAATTTTATAACATTATATTTTTAATTCATTTCTATGCATAGTTTATTAGTTATTTTAACAAGCTAAGCATATACATCTAAATATCTATATGTTATCTATTTCCAATATTTAGATTAACAAAAAATACGTTGGAAAGTTTTTCTATTATGTAGGAATAAAGCTGCGTACTATTGACCTCCTTAAACCCTACATTTCAACAAAAATTTCACTAAATATTATTGTTATTGTATGATATTATTGGCAGTTCTGGAGAAACAAAATTCAAGAGTTACAGAAGACAATAGACACCATGGAAGAAAAACTCAAGTACTAATATTTATCTCTTTCCTAACAAATTATATGGAAAAAGAACTACAATTACATCTAACTTGCTGGTGTGGTGTGTCCAGGCACTTTGCTGGAGAAGGCATTTCGATGCTGTGCATGAAGGAGTTGAAACAACTAGAGAGACAGATGAAGATAGGGGTTGAACGTATACGTTCTAAGAAGGTAAAATGAATATATATGATAATTTTCAAATTATAAGAATTGAAATAGAAAAGATTTAAATACATTGATTTATGCTTATTGCCATATTAATTAATTAATGTCAGAAATATTTCTATATTGGTAATTAACAGAGACGCATCGCTGCTGAACAAATCAACTTATTGAAAAGAAAGGTAATGTATAAAATTATATGAATTAATGTCTTAATTTCTGCCCCTTCCTGTTTTATGTGGACCATTTGGAACACAGTCTCTTTATTAATTAGGGATAAGGCTGCGTACTACTAGATCTCTCCAGATCCTGCGCATCAGTTGGATTTATACTTAATATTGTTGTTGTCGTTGTTGTAATATCTTAATTTCTACCATCGTACCAATTTGTTGTTTTATCATTTTGTAATATTAGATTTAACCTTACAATCTTTTTATCTGGCTTAAAACGCAGCAAAGGGTCCTGCAAGAGGAGAACATTTGTCTGCAGAAAAGGGTATGTTATGATAAACTGAATTTGTGTTCTTTATAAAGATTCGGAGATTGGAGTTTTGATCTGATAATAACCACATTTTGTTTATGATCTGAGGTTAAGTTGCATGAGCTGCATGATGGGAGTATAAGCTCGGGAATCCCAGAATCAAATGCTTGTAATGTATTTCACGAAAGGTAATAAGCTTCCTCTTATCATATTGTTGGATTTTCAGCAGTAACAATATATTTTAATCGATCAAAACAAAATTTCATAATTTTAAAACCTATATAAATAATGAGATTAAAAGAATAATTTTTAAAAAATTTTAATATCTTAATTATTTAATATAAAATAGTAAAATTATTTTAAAAATAAATAAAATCATAAGAAAAGTCTATTTCTTTTATGTCAAATTTAAAAATAAAATTGCAACTATTTACCTTGTACTTTAGAATGTGCATATTAATAATTAGAGGGTGAGCATTGGAGCAACCGATAAAGTTGCTCCTTTGTGACCATAAAGTCATAGGTTCAAGTAACATAAACAACCTCTTTGTAAAAATATAAAAGGAAGGTTACGTATATTATAACCTTCCTCGAATTCTTGTAAAGTGGAAAACCTTGTGCACCAGGTAAATACATAACCTTTGATTAAAAATATATACATAATATTTGTGAATTTGTAAAGATAAACATATAACACATTTACATTGAGCATTGCTTGGACCTTTTGACATGCAGGTTACTTTATCACGGAGCTCTACCTTAAACAGTTGCTAAATGTTCATTTTAGCTGTGTGAAAAGAGTAGTCTCAATGGAGCTGTAGATTTAAGTTCTTGTAATCCATGAATTAATCTTGCCTACATTTTTCCTTTTTAAACTTGAGGTGTATAATAAATATACATAATTTAGAAACAACTTCTTTACTAATTAGAAGTAAGGTTACGTAATACTAGATCTCCCCAAATTTTGCGTCTTAATGAGGTTCTTACTAAATGTTGTTCTTGTTCTTGATAAAAAAGAAAAGAAAAAAATAATGTATGAAAAGTTTTTATGATATTTTCTTAAATATAAATTAAATTAAATTAATTAATTTTGAATGAACTAATTTATTATTGACATATATAAATATTTATACAATAGAATATTTTTATCGAAAACATCTTAACACTCTAAATAATTATATTTAGAAGTTTAAAAACCACGAATCAATTAGACAGTCGACTTGTCTACCTCAAATTCAATTTATAACGTTATTACTTATTTGTCATGGCTCTGATCATATTGTTTCTTGGCTAGCTCTAATGCTCTCCATTACTCTTTTCCTTTCCACTAAGATTTGGAACATGCTAAAGAAGAATATATAGCCTAAAAGCTTCATAGGGTTTTCCCTAGTTTAATGTCAATATTCTATATTATACTCCCAATCATTTACTTGTAAATTAAGAATTATATTATATAATAACTTGTATGTGACATGTTCGATCTAATTGATAATAGGTTTCGAACGTCGTCTACTCTTGTTGCGCAAATTAAACTTATATAAAAAGAAAATAAATAAAGCAAAAACATTAAATTTTTACGTAGATTTATTTTATTACTATAAGAAGACGATAAACTATGACAACAACCTTCACTTTATATAAATCTTATCAAATTATTTATAGACTAGAGTTACATATAAAAATTCTAAGGATAGTAAATTCTATTTCTAGAGATGCTTAGGGACATTAAAATTATAGTTGTGGGTATCTTCATATTAGGAATGTCAGTTTTGGCCAGACCTGACTTGACCATTTTGGTCCTGGTTGGTCAGGCCATGGGCTGAGGTCTGTCCTAGTATGGGTCGACTTGTGACTCGATCGGAACGACAAAAATGATGTCATTTTGTCAAAAACGACGTTGTTTATTAATTTTTTAAAAATATAAAAGGATGGGTTGGGCCGGTTGGGCTCAGGACATCCATACTTCATATTTTGTGTCACGAGTTCAATGTCTGTCCCACTTTTGACAATGACGACGGTTTGCTTTTGACTCCTTAATCTCTCAAATGGTGTTTGACATTGATCTTATGTTCTTGTCTAACATTAGTAAGCTTCTATAATTTCACCCTCCACCAAAAATCAAAAAATTCAAGGCATATCTTATAATTCTCCACTTTGACTTAAATTCTCTAATATCTATCCAAGAATCACTTCCTACCATACATACTTATAAGGGCTTCAAACTATATGAACATTCACAAAGTCTAAACTATGCTTGAAATTTTTTGCAAGTAATAATAACTTAGTCAACATGTATGTCGAATTCTTAACTAAGGCTATCATTTATGTAGAAAATAATGTTTTTTTAGTAACTTCTCTTATAAAGTTCAATTGACATTAATATGCTTTGATCTTTCATGCTATATATGATTTTTAGCTAGAATCAATACACTCAAATTATCAAAGTAAATAGTAGAATTTGATACGCCAATACCCAGGCTATCAATAAGATTACACAATCATATAGCTTCTTTAATTATGCACTTCATTCTTCGTCAGGTATAGGAGATGAGCATCACTTATTGTAACATGTGACATGTAATAATAACAGAAACCAAAATAGCAAAGTGAATTGATAAAAAAAAGGGGAAGAAATTGTTAAAGAACCCACCAAAGATCATTTTCAAGAGAAAATTCCATTGAAGTTATTGGATCATAAAGATTCACGTGTACTATACCCATGAAATTGTTGCCAAGTACTTGATAGAAAATTATCACTAAAATCATTCTCTATAAGCAACCCAACATTACTCGCTTATCGAATCTCCTTCGTGTCACTTGATTATCCTTCACATGATCACATCGCATCACCATTTATTGTTTGAATAATGACTTATAATCATTCTTTTTACTTGCATTATGTTTTATCATCCTAAACTGTACAAAAATAGGATATATGGGGTAAGATTTATCTATTATAGGTGCCTTTTTCAACTTGAAAAAGGAAGATTTAAAGAGGATTTTGAGAAAGGCTAAGATTTGGCTTGAAGTTGAAGGATTAGTTGAAGAAATGATGTCAAGAAAGTTTTAGATTCCAAGTGTATTATTAAAAATGTGATACATTCCAAAGACTTACGCGTATCATACCTGTGAAATTGTTGCCAAGTTGCTGATAGAAAATTGTCAATAAGATTAATTTCCATACCCTACATTACTTGCTTACTGAATCTCCTTCAAATCACTTGATTCTCCTTCGTATGATCACATGATCATAGCACTATTTATTGTTTGAATAATGACTAATAAACGTTCTTGTTGCATTTAATATATTTTGTCTTCATAAACTATGCTAAAAGAGGGTATTAGGGATAAGATTTATTTGTTATATATTACTTTCTCAAATTAAAAAAGGAATTTTTAAAGAGAATTTCTTAAAAGACTAGGATTCGGTGTGAACTTGAAGGATTGGATGAAGAAATGACATTAAGAAAGTTTTGGATTCCAAGTATACTATTAACAATGTTGTATTCTTCCTTTTTGTAAACCCCATCAAATGATTTATTGCATAATTCCAACCCATTATTAGTTAGGAGTATCTTGTCCATTCTTTTGGTACATTTTTCAATAATTGTTTTTCACTCTTTGAACTTTCCAAACACTTCATACTTCAATTTCAAAAAATACACTTATACTTTTCTTATTAGTGAATGTGATAAAGTAATTACATCCTCAATAGGAAGAAACGAAATCTGATTGAAGATAATCATCAATGCTAGTGGAATTATGCTTATTAAAACCAAATTTGAAACTGCTTTGCTTGCCAAGAACATAAGACTCACAAAACTTCTTCTTCCCAGGCATACTTCCATCCAACAACCCATTCTTAATATCTCAAGTCCTTACTCACTCATGTGACCCAATCTATTATGTCACAACTTTGTACTATCATCATTCTGTCTTGAAGATTAAGATACACCAACCAATTTTATTACTGTCAAATAAGATATAACATATCAATAATCTTTTTTTATAGACAGCCAGCAATACCACTAGCTGTATCACCATAACCATAAACAAGCAGTATTACTTGCAACCTTCAAGTATTGAATAATCCACTTAACAGCTTCCTATCGAGATTTGTTAAGGTTACTCATAATACATTCTTACCATACTAACAATATGTACTTGAGACATGGTAGGTTTTCTAATTTTCCTTCTTATCCTCCTTCTTATTATAATTTGTGGTTATTCCTTCAGCACATGTATGGACTGATTTTGCATCATATTCCTTGGAATTTTAATTTCAAGCTCCACCTTCTAGTAAGCACCTTGATCCTTTTTATTTGCAAGATCACCAAGATCCTCCCTTTAGCCAAACATAATAAATACATCATTAGTAACATCTTTGCGAATAATAAATTTAGAGTTATATCCTTTTTAGTATAACAAAATCGATAACCTTTAACTCTAATAGTATACCCTAAAAATATTTACTTTATTGCCTTAGGCTTTAATTTACCATCATTAACATGAGCAAAGCATGCCAACAAAATACTTGCAGGTCAAAATAATCAGAGAGATTATCATATCATACTTATTGAGGAGTCTTAAAATCTATTGCAGTAGATAAATATCTATTCATCAGATAAGAGACAATGTTATCTGCCTCAACCAAAACTACTCAGTATTTAACTGCATGTATTAAGCATGTTGTGTGAGTATTTGGTTCATCCATTTTTTAACTCCATTTTTTTGTGATATATGATGTAAAATAGATATCTTACTATTTCTATACTTGGAGAACACATTGTTAATAGTACTCCATAGAAAAATGTAGCAAATGACTTTGTGTTTTAGTTATGAAATAGAAAAAATAAATAAAAAAGAACTCGTCCACAACATCATATAGCATGTGAAACTCATGGTTTTTCAATGGTATATAAATTAATCATGATGGACTATAATTATACAGTTCGTGAGAAGAAGATTTTCTGAGAATGAAATCTTCTTCTTTGGGATACAAGAGAAGATCATATTTGTTGTAATATGTTACTGATGTTAATAATAGAAGCCAAAATAGTGAAGTGAAGTGATAAAAAAAAAGTGAATAAAATTATTTTAACTAGAGTTTAAGTCAGATTTTAGTTAAATCAAGTCTAACACTTTAATATTGAATCAAACCAATTCAATTTTAAGTATTCTACCATTTTTAAATGTTGATACCATTTTTACTGCCATTTAACATATTATTACTTAAATGTTGATCTCTTTATCTAAACTACAACACCAATCTCGAAATTTAGAGAACCATTTAAAGATCATTTTCAATAGAAAAATCCATTAAGTTATTAGAGTTCTAAAGATTGACATGTATTATACCCATGAAATTGTAGTCGTGTACCTAATAGAAATTTGTCACTTAAATTGATCTCCACAAATGACCCTATATTACTTTCTCAATGAATCCCAAACATCAATTGATTCTCTTCCATAGATCACATTACATCACCATTTATTATTTGAATAATGACTTAGTATCTTTTTTGTTACACATAGTATGTTTTGTTATCCTATATTGTGATAAAATAAGGTATAATGGATAAGATTTATCTATTACAGGTGCCTTTCTCAATTTGAGAAAGGAAGATTTAAAGAGAATTTTGAGAAAGACTATGGTTTAACGTGAACTTGAAGGATTGGTTAAAGAAATGACGTTAAGGAAGTTTTGGATTCCAAATGTATTATTATACTTCCTTCTTGTAAGACTCATCAAATGACTTATTGCATAAATTCAGTCTATTATTGTTTTTAAGTATTTTGGCATGTATTTTAGTGTGTTTTTTAATCATTGCCTTTCACTCTTTGAACTTTCTAAACACTTCATCCTTTACTTCAGAAATTATGCCAATAATTTTCTAAAATAGTCATCAATGATTGTAATAAAGTAACTGCATCCTCAACAGAAATGAACATAATCAAGGATGCTAGTGGAAATATATGTACACCAAAGCCAAATTTGTCCCACTCTACTTGCTGAGAACATAAGGCTCACAAAACTTCTTCTTCCCAACCATAATTTCATTCAACAACCCTTTCTTATTCAATATCTTAAGTCCCTACTCACTTATGTGACGCAATCTATGATGTCATAACTTTGTATTATCATTATTCTACTTTGATGATTATGATACAACCACTGATCCCATTATTGTTTAATAAAATATAACATATTAATGATCTCTTTCTCAAGAGATATTCTTTATAATAAGAATTGTTATGGCCAACAATACTACTAGTTGTATCACCAAAACCATACACCAAGAAAATATTGCTTATACCTTTCAAGTATTGCATACTTTTCTTATAAAACTATTTATCACATGTACCAAATACTTAATGAGATTTCTGATTTGCCTTCTTGTCTTCCTTATTATTATAATTTGCGATTGTTCCTCTCACAAATGCATGGACTAATTATACACTATTTTTCTTAGAATTTCAATTTCAAGCTTCACCTTCTAGTTAGCACCTTGATCTTTTTTACCTGCAAGATCATCAAACTCCTCCTTCTAGCCAAACATAGTAGAAACATTAAAAGTAATATCTCTGCTAATAATAAACCATGAGTTTTATCCTTTCTAATATAACATAATTTATCCACCATTATCAATGTACACAATTTATACCTTTTAGATGATAGCATATCCTAGAAATATATACTTTATTGTCTTAGGCTCCAATTTACCAACATTAACAGAGGCATAAGCATGTTAGCTAAATATCTGCATCTCAAAATAATTGGAGGGAGTATCAACCATATATATTGAGGAGTCTTAAAATATATCATAGTCGAAAGAAATCTATTCACTGGATATGAGATAAAGTTAAGTGCCTTAACCCAAAATTTCTTAGAAAGTACATTGTTCAACCATAGGCATCGAGTACGCCATGTGAGTGTTTGGTTCATCCATTTTGAAACTTCATTTTTCGTGTTATATAATGCATGATATAGTATTAACTATTTTTATACTTGGAGAATACATTGTTAATAACATTCAATACAAAATTGTAGAAAAGGTATTGCTTTTAGTTATGAAACCAAAAAAACTCATTTAAAACAACATGTAATAAGTAAAAGTCAATGGTTTCTGATAATATATGAGTTAAGATTCCTTGAGAATGAAATCTTCTTCATCAGGTATAGGAGACTAGCATCATTTATTATAACATATGACTAGGGTTAATAATATAAACCAAAATAGTGAAATGAAATGATAAAAGAAAGTGAAGAAATTTGGTTTAACTAGATTTTAGGTCCGATTTTAGTCTAATCAAGTTTAAAACTTTAATTTTTAATTAAATCAGTCTAAATTCAAATATTTCAACCATTCAACATATCATTACTCATTGTCAAACTCTCTATCTGAACTACAATACCACTATAAAGATTTAGAGAACCCTTTAAAGATCATTTTCAACAAAAATTTCTATTAAGTTATGAGATATCCAAAGACTCGAATGTATTATACTTGTGAAATTATTGTTAAGTACCTGATAGAAAATTATCAATAAGAACAATCTCCATAAGTGACCTTGCATTACTTGCTTATAAAATCTCCTTCATATCACTTGATTCTCCTTCACATAATCACATCACTTAATTCTCCTCCACATGATCACATCACATCACCATTTATTGTTTGAATAATGTCTTATGATTATTCTTGTTATATGCAGTAAATTTTATCATCCTAAACTATATTAAAAATATGGTACAAGGGATGGAATTTATTTGTTGTAGGTGCCTTTCTCAGTTTGAAAAGGGAAGAGTTAAAAAGAATTTTAACAAAGACTATAATTTGGCATAAATTGGAAGGATTGGTTAAAGAAATGATGTTAAGAAAGTTTCAGATTCCAAATGTGCTATTAACATTGTAGTATACTTCCTTCTTGTAGAACTTATCAAATGCATTATTGCTTAATTCCAACCCATTATTAGTTTTAGGTATCTTGACCTATCTTTTGATATGTTTTTCAATCATTTTCTTTCATTCTTTAAACTTTTCAAACGCTTAATACTTTGATTTCAAAAAATACAAACAAACTTTTCTAGAATGGTCATAAATTAATATGATAAAGTAATCGTATTCTCTACAGAATTAAACTAGAGTAGGACTCCATATATTTGAATGAATATAATCAAGGATGCTAGTGGAAGTATACATAACGGAACCAAATTTGAACACGCTCTACTTTTTAAGAACAAAAAATTCACAAAACTTCTTCTTCCCATTCACAATTGCATCCAATAACTCTTTCTTACTTAATCTCTTAAGTCCTTACTCAGTTATGTGAGCCAATTTGTGATATCATAACTCTGTACTGTTATCATTCTACGTTGATGATTGAGATACAACCACCAATCTTATTACTATATTGCCTATTAATACATTAATTTTATGTTTTAATTTTCCTTTTCATTAAAGTTATAGTGTTTTTTAACACCTTGAGTTACCTATTGCACACTGTAAAGCTTATACCCTTAACTATTAAGAGTACTTATAGAAATCAAATTCTTTTAAAGCTCAAGAAAATAATTAACATCTAATGTTTTAACAATCTTGTCATCCATTTGGACTTGCCCTTAACCTTTATCAACATGTTCTCCATCATTACCCATTATGATAGTATTATTATATTCTTTAAAAGAGCATAAGCAATCCTCATTGAAAGTCATATTGTAAGATGCTTTAATGCTTAACGCCTACTAATTTTCAGAATTAAAATTGGTCATAACTAAAACATTGTTGTCTCTTCCAGTCTTTTCATTAAAAGTCTCCTATGCTACGTAACACTTGGTTTTCCATCTATTTCCTTTTTCTCGTTTTCCTTATTTCATTGTGGAAAGTCCCTTTTAAAGTGTCCTATGCTTTACATTTAAAGTAACAAACACCTTTAACCTTCTGTTTGGATCGTGACTTACTCCTATTTTTATAATCCTTTTTCTTGCTTTACATTTGCTAGTAATTAGACCCAACTATAATACACCTTTATATATGTTAAAGATTTTTTTCTTTAATTGTTTAGATTATAGAGCATCTTATACAACATGGTATTAATAAAGTTTTTATATGAATTAGGCAAAGAACATAAAAGGACTATGACTTAATCCTCATCCTCAATTTTAACCCCAATACCTTATAAATTCAAGACAATTCGACTAAAATTATCAATGTGATCTTTTTCCTATATACATTTTTTCATCCTCAAGGTATACAAATATCGCTTTTGATGGATCATTTTTGATACTTGCTTTTGACTTATTTTGATAATGACACGACAGTTATTTCATTAACCACCTCTCTTAAGACTTCATCTCCCAAACTCAACAGTATAACATTATGCACTTTTGAAATGATATCTTCCTTCTCTGACGTTCCCAAATTCTCTAGTAGTTTTTCTTCTCCTTCCAATATTGTTATGCATCCTTACTAAATAAGAAATGCCCTTATCTTCACCTTTCTTAGTGTGAAATCATTTAATTCATTTGAATTTTTTAATATCAAACTTATAAAAAAACATCATAACAACAAAACCTTAGTTATAATACCAATTATTGAGCTACCAATTGCTCTGATACTAATTGTCACACAAGCTAATGCTATACAGAAAGGAAATAAACAAGGCAAAAATATAAAATTTATGTTGCTCGACTAATATATGACTTATATCCACTGGCAAGGAGATATATTTGTTTTATTACTGTGAGAAGAGAATACAGGGAGAATAGTATGACAATAACTTTCACCTTATACAATCCTTATTAAGGTATTTATAGAATAAAGTTACATACAAGACGTATAAAGATAGTGAAATTTTATTTTCACAGATGCTTAGGGATATTAAAACTCTATTTTCATGGGTCCTTATATTTTAAATCACGAGTTTGACGTTTGTCACACTTTTGACACTGATATTGGTATTGTTTTTGACTCCTCAATCTCTTTAACTAGTACACGTTTGACGTTGATCTTATATCCCTTTCTAGCATTTATTAGCTTTTGGAATGTTACTCTCATAAAAAATGTATGTATATTTTGTAACTCTAACACCAAGGATTGAGACAGAATCTCAAATAATTTATTCAATCCATGAATCAAACTCCTAAATTCTAAAAGTTAGAGACACATGAGAAACCTCCCTCCACCAATTAAACCACTCCTTCGAGCAAAACAAAATATGGAGAAGTTTTATGATATTGTTATTATATGTGTAGTCCAAACACATATATAAATGGCTCAATCTCTTTCTTGATCTTGTACTGATTTACTACATAATGCATATTAGAATAGAGGAATATACATGATTTTTAGGCTTGACAATAGGTCAAGTTGAGCTACCCCGACCCAACCCTCAACAGATAGCCTGAGCTTGGTCAAAATATACTCAAACTACTCAAAGTAATGTCATTTCAACTTTACTTCCCAAAACGACGTCGTTTAAAAAAATTAAACCAAAAGGATGTTATTTTAAAGAAGTATTTCAGGTCATTCGGACTATTTGAACTAGGCCCAGACTCAAACCTAATCCAAATATCAGTCAACTTGAATCTGACCTGCTCGACTTAAATTTATCATCCCTAATGATTCAACTTTAAAAGTTTCATCTTCCAATGTAGCAGGTCAAAAAGCCTAGAATATCTTTAGATCCTACTATTATTAATTTTCATAGTTCTTACCTATAAATTATTAAAATAAATAGAAGATTAAGAAATTAATTATAATTAAACATAATATTGATAGGATCTTTAATAATTTTTACTAAAATTTAAATAAGCTATAATATTTTACATTTATAAGTTAGTATCCATTTACAAAATCTCTTTAATCAAAATTTAATAATAATATCATGATTAGTAAATTTGATATAAAATCTTATTTATATTGTAAGAAGATTCTTAACAAGTGGTTTAAATTTTGAGTAATATCACAATTATAATTTATACAAAAATAAAATTATTTTTTCATTCAAATATATTATTATAAAGTAATATAAAACCTTAAAAATATTAATAAAATCCTTATAATACTTTTTATTTAATACTCTACTTGAACGTAAGAACATACCAAACATTGACAATACTGAAAAAAAAAATTATTATGATAATATTTTATTTTTGCAGATTTTTTCATAATATCAAGAAAATAATATTTTTATTTTTCATAAATAAAAGATATTTTATGAAATGATATTAATTTTAAATAAATTAACTCATAAATTTCGAACTTTTTTTAAAGAAGTTTTGCCTAATATTTGACCTAAATTCGCCCTTAACATTGAAAGCGTGCTAAGAAACGAATAATAAACACTTAATGGGCTCACTTAATCCAAGCAATCCTAGCCCAACAAGGATATTTCTGTATCCAGGTAATCCTAGCCCAACAAGGACTCCCCTCTCTCCTCCTCTCGTTCCTCCATTTTCATATTGCTCGAGTCGTCGATACGAAGAAGCTCTGGTACAGTGAACTATGGCAACAACACTAGCGCGCATCTCAAGAAGAACCCTAGCCTCCGCACTCTCACCGCACCATCGCCTTCTTCACCGCCATCTCTCCACTGAGGCATCGGCGAAATCGATAACGCCGTCGGCTGATCGAGTGAAGTGGGACTATCGAGGTCAGCGGCAGATAATCCCGCTGGGGCAGTGGGTCCCTAAGGTTGCCGTTGATGCCTATGTGGCACCAAATGTGGTTCTAGCCGGTCAGGTCACGGTCTGGGACGGAGCGTCCGTTTGGAACGGGTCGGTTCTTCGGGGCGATCTCAATAAGATCACTGTCGGTTTCTGCTCCAACGTTCAAGAGCGGTGCGTTATTCATGCCGCGTGGAATTCGCCTACAGGTTTGGGTTTTCTTTGTTTGGGTTCTGATGTTAGGGATTTTGTGTCAAATTGGATTTGTTTTGTTAAAATGACGGTGCTTTAAATTATTTGGAGCTTTTATGATTGGTTGAATTGTCAGTCTGCATTTGTGGTTGGCTTTATGAGATTGGATTAATGTCTTTATCTGAAATTAAGCTGAAGCTTCCAGTGAATGTTGTGAAGTATGAGTTTAGTTTAACTGATATGAGTTTGATAAAATGGGGGAAATTATGTTTGAATTGCATGGCCTTGGTGCAAAAGATAGTATAGCTAATTGAGATAATGCTGGCTGGTGACTTGGAACTATGGGGCCTTGGTGCAAAAGACAGTATCGCTAATTGAGATAATGCTGGCTGGTGACTTGGAACTATGGTGTTTTGTGACTTTTAAGTGTAATTAGAATGTGATTTCATGTAAGTCACGTGTTTGAGTAATTGAATTACATCAATACTTTGTCTGGTTATGGGTAATTTATGCCTTCAACTTGTGTCAGTAGACGAATGTGTCTGTAATTAGGTTGTGACTTCTTTGTTTGCGTGTGTATGGGCAAGCAAAGAAGGTTTCATTTCAAGATGCACGTTTGCTCATCAGAACTACGTGCTTGAAACCTTGATTTGACATTTGTCTTTGTGCTAGTTACTCAACTGGTTCAAGAAGGTTTGTTATAAATAACAACTTACATGTTATTTGAAGGGATATCAATCTCCATTTTTGCTCATCAAAAAGATTTGATGTAGGATGAATAGAAGGTATATCAAGCTAGTGATTAGGACTGCTGCTGGAATTTGAGTTTTAAGTTTTGAATTTCAGCTTAGGTTGTTGGAATTTCAAGTTTTGAATAGACAGTATTTTTAGGTTTGATGTGGCTTATTCCAGCAGCCAGATTTTATAAGCTTTGTGGGTCTTAGCCACTAGTTTGATATATCTTTTACTCATCCTACATCAAGATTTGCTTGAAATCTTCATCTAGCATTTAGTCTTTGGATTTACTAGACTGGGGCGTGAAAACTTGTCATGTATAACCATTCATAGCAGTTGAAACGGATATTATCAAATTTTGTGCCATTAAATTTCCTTTTAGCATGGCTGTTCTTATAGTGGCTAGCTGTCACTTCCTGTGCAACGTTGACACTTCATAGAATGCTAATGAAAGCTATGTAGCTTCCATTCATACTAAATGGATTGAAGACAAAACCAATTATTTTGGTTTGGAAACTTGACTTCTTTATTGCGTGCTCTTTCTTATTTTTCTGTTCATTGATATTTTCTAGAATTAACTGATATGTCACTACCCTTCATGTTGAATTACAAATTTGTTTAGATAGATCTCTATGGTAATAGTATACTATCTGTTAAAGCCCTGCCTGCTTCCTCTGTGACTCTCCTGGGCTAATGTTGTGTATGTAGACTATATACCTGTCTCTGATGTCCTACTTATGTGTTTGGCAGTTAATGCAAATACAAGACTCATTCGTCTGATCCTTGTCACAGATACTGATTACTTTTATGCTTCAATTTATCAGGACTGCCAGCAGAGACTTCCATTGAAAGGTACGTGACAATCGGTGCATATTCTCTTTTGCGTTCTGTCACAATTGAGCCAGAGGTCATTATTGGCCAACACTCTATCCTTATGGAAGGTTCTTTCGTGGAGACACACTCTATCGTTGAAGCCGGTTCTGTGGTTCCTCCTGGGAGGAGAATTCCATCAGGTGAACTTTGGGCGGGTAATCCAGCAAGGTTTGTTAGGTCTTTGACCCATGAAGAGACCTTGGAAATTCCTAAGCTTGCAGTTGCAATTAACGATCATAGCAAAAGTTATTTCTCAGAGTTTCTGCCTTACTCAACTGTGTATCTAGAGGTGGAGAAGTTGAAGAAGAAGTTGGGTATCTCTATCTGATGATTTGTAGGCTGCCATGTTAAAAACAGATTTTCCATATCAAGAGAATAAACAGCTCAAGAACGTTAAAAACAAACTTCGCTTTTGTAATTTGATTTTGTTGGCTTTTGAAAGAGCTGCATGTGAATTTCAATTCCAATGAGTTGTAGTAGTCACAAGGGGGCATTTCTCAAGCTGTACCCTGCAGATTGTTTATTAGCTCACTTTTGCTTCTGGTTTATTTGACTTCAGTAATTAATAGATCTGTTGATTTTTCCTCTCATCTGAGTGAAGATTTTATCGGCTGATAAACTAACATCTTACGGTCGACATCACCAACCCAAACAGGGATTTGTACACAAAAGTCACAAGGTCAGTTCTTGTGGGGCTTACATTCTATGTAGTTCGTATATGCTCTAAGTGAAAGAATCCATTCAAGTGTATTATAAAGATGAGAGCTTTCAGGCAGCTCCAAGAATTCGTGATCTGTACTGGGATTATAGAGATTCCGTAGGGTTGGTGTGGAGATGTAATGGGGAGGACCAACCTTAGCTTTTTAAGCTACTTGATGCTTAAGATATGATATTGTAAGGAGAAGACGTGGTCGTGCAACATAGGGACTTATGCTTGGCCCAAGTATTCATTGAATCATGGTTGTTTATTTATAAAGGCCAAATTGTTATTTCCAAAGA
>JAOQMM010000007.1:15846327-15863974 GCA_027563515.1 Erythroxylum platyclados
TATATATATTTCACTTTATGTTTCCTATTCTTTTCTTTTCCTTTTTGATGAGGTTAGGTTAATTGATCTTTACTTATAGACACCACTTATTTTCTTTTCTTTAATATGAAAGAAGAAATGCACCTGTTGGTCGAACAAATGTCTCATCAAATCATTTGTATTTATATGCATAAGGATTTTATGATTTAAATATTTGAAGTTAAATAATACAAATTTGGATGTGAGTTTGATTTTATAAAATGGTAAATTATATAGATTTTAAGTAATACAACGTAAACAACAAAACTCAACATAAATCCCGCTAAATCGCGGGGTCTAGAGAGATCTAATAATACGCAGCTTTATTCTTAAGTAATGGAGAGGTTGTTTCTATAGATTTTAAGTTTTATGGAAGATAAATACTTATTGATAATAGCACGTTATACATAAACATTATAAGATAAAAATAGGGTTGAATTTGTTGGATTTCATGTGGTTTAGCATACCATCAACATAATTTATGACTTTTAAAAACTATAAACAACTTCCTCGTTGTTTTAGTTTTATAACACTCATTTTTCATACTTTCAAATTTCGTTAAAAATTCTAATTGTAGAATCTAAAACGACGTTTTTTTCTGTGTGAGTGTCACACGATGTGAGTTCACAGTTAAGGTTTGTAACAAAAGTTGACGACAAAGAATGTATGTTATAAAACTAAAAATATAGGAGGAATATTGATAGTTTTAAAAAGTCTGGAAGATAATATGTCAAAATAGGAGGAGCCAATGAATTTTACTCATAAAAAATTTTATAAATGGATATTCAAAATCATTTTTTAACCTAACTTAAAATTATTTTATTCTTAACTCCAACTATGTGTTCTTTTAGTTTGATTTTTTTATTAAACAATCGGATCATTTATTATCAAAATTATTTTGATACAAGCTTTGATCAAACCAATTCTCAACCTTTTTCACAAAATTTCACTTTATTTGAAACCCTAATTATGATATTTGGTATAGAGCTAGTGAAAAGTGAGTTGCTTAATGTTTGGAATCATGCCGTATTTTATTGAATCTTTATTGAACTAACTTTGGTGCCAGAAAGCTCACATAAGCAGAAGCAGAAAGCAAAGGACTTGGCCAGTCAAAGATTTCTAGAAATAATGTAGTTGAAGATGGTACTAAAAAGTGTAATCAGACATAACTCCCCACTTGCTAATGGGACTCTCTAAACCTCCATTTCCAAACAGAGCAATGAACTAAAAGATCAAGTGATTGAAATTAGGACAAAAAAATTAGGTATACGATGATTGGATGCCTAATTGAATTATTGTCACAAAAACCAATTAGAAAAGCAGTTGGAGCTCTTGTCAAAACACATTTGTTAATCATACAATCATATTAACTTTTAAAACCCTTTCCAACTAACCCCTCATGTGCTTTGTATATGATACCACTAATAGGTTGACCCCTTCCATTAATTGTAAATAATGTCCCCAATTGATCAAGTTTTTTATTTGGGTTAATTACACCTTATATTTATATAATTTAACCTTTTTTATCTCAATCTTTAGTTACTTTCATGTCGTATTGTTTTGTTATCATACAACTCCTTCTGCTATATTCAGTTATAGTTTCATTCATAGGGTCATAATGGTCGCAACCTTCTCTTTGTATTTTTACAAAGAGATTATTTCCGTGACTTGAACATGTAACCTTATGATTATAAAGGAGTAATTTTACTAATTGTCTCTAAGGCTCCAATTCTTGCATTTTAAAAATCAGTGATAAATTTTAAAATACGAGAATTAAAATGAAAAAAGTCAAATCATATGAGTCTTTATGTATTTAAACCTATTAATTTTTCATATTTATAAATAAAGATATTTTCATAATATTGTTATTCATTCCTAGGATACCATCTTGCTATACACCTTATAGTGATGTACTAGTGCAATGGAAGCATAGACCATTCTATCACTGCCCAAAGCAAGCATTAGGAGAAAAAAAAAAGAAAGAAAGAAAAATGGAGTTTTCTGGTTGTCCAACTAATGTTTCCTATTTTCAAACATATATAGGCTTAGGTAAACAGATTTTGAGACATTGCAAACCTCAATCTTCAATTGTCATAATGTCTGATGATATTAGCATAAGACTTTTGTTTTCTGGTATGAGATAGAAGTTTAAAAATACTAATTAAAATAATTAAAATAAAGAAAAAATAGATCAAGGAAATCAATCTTCCAAGAAATAAACATAACCAAAATTCAATTGCTTGCAACCTTTGATGACTTGAAGTATAAGTTTCTTTCATGATGTGTTAATGTCAATTTAAAGGTGTAGTACATGAGGACAGTGACACATCCTATATATCAAAAGGGGCTTTAACTTGTATAGTTAGAAACTTAGAGTGAGACACAATTTACCAATATGATGATTTTATCATAAAATATAGTAATTAACTATATCGTAAATGATTATCATTTAAATTAATTTTGTCACTTAATTCTAATTAGTTGATAAATAATACGTGATTTGTAAATTATTACGTGTAATTAATAATTTATCATTGCACATATGAAAAATAGTAAAAAAAAAAGAAACCTTTTTCGTGTACTTAATTCCAATGTCATCAACCACTAAGCATAGCTTGGCAAGACCAAATGAGAAATTTTATATGAAAACATGGCTCTTCCATATGAAGCACATAGATTTTGACATCTCAACCATATCTAGATTTCTTTCCAAAATATCCTTCCTAGTTTCCGCCTTCTTCTTTTCCATATATACTAACATCTTCTCATCAATCTAACACCAAAGACACCATCTCTGTGTTAGCTCCTGGTTTAATTTCTGTGCCTCTCTATCCCTCTATCTTTTCATGAATCAACCTGGCATGGATGTGTAGCAAAAGGGTCATTCTTGGTTCTTCAACAAATCATCGTCATCATGATCGTCCTCATCATCAGCTTCTTCTTCTTCTTTGTGTGGTAAGATTAGAGAGAAAGTGGTGATGTTGGAATGGCTCAATCAAATTAAACCTCCAAAGGGGTCGATTTTGGGTCCTTTAATCTGATTGAGCCGTGCCAATATCTTACTTACTCCTCATACTCTCTTTTGTTACTTTCAATTTCGTGTTATTTCTGTGTTCTAATTTTCATGAAGAAGAAACATGACTTTCCTGTACTTCTCTAGTTTCAGTTTGGGTTTAGGAACAATCCATAACAATCAATACTAACTAGGGTTTTGGTTGAATTTGTATAAGAAACATCGTTCTCTAACTATTCATACTTTATTCTATCAAATGCTTGAAGTTTGAAAATAAAAATAGTTTTATGATTATTATTTTTAACATCAACAAGCCTTGTAGTTGAATAAGATTTATTTCCTAATCATGTAAAACTCAGAATTCTCTCTTTAAAGATCTTAGAAGTTGGATCCTGTCCTGTGACCTATACCAAGTGCTTAAGAATATGTTTGTCTGGTTCAGCTAATCATTGGCAATGATTCTGAAGATAAGAGAATAGGTTCATGCAATGGAAATACTCGTACATTATTAGGGTTTCATTAGTTCTTTTTGGTTCTTCGTAATGAATATTAAAAGACTGATTCCAAAGACGAATACGCATGACAACCACTAGCCAATGTGGTCTGCGTCATTGTTCTAATCACTCCTTGTCATCCCAGCTGGAGCATTGAATAATACTTTAATAGTTTAACTCGAGCATTTATTCAATATACATTCGAAAAAGTACGGTTACAAATATCACTAATATAAAAAGAAAAGAAATTATACTCCAATTATCATATGGGATGGTCTTATCAATAAAATTTCAAGTTATACGGAATGCAACAATACAAAGTTTATTACGGGATAGCTCATGATGTTTATATCGATCTACTATACATCTCTGTATCTAGCATTGGATAAATCCCATATATTATTCGTCTTAATTCTACCATATTTTTTTGTTTCATTCTTCTGTAATAAAAAGCTGCGTAATTAGCCTATTTCTTGTATATCCTAATTGATCTTATTTCTGCATTTGACAATTGATTCTACTTTAAATTTTCCAGAATGTAGATAAACCTAGATTCTGCATAAATATATATATGCAGTTGCAGTTGTAGATAAACCTGATTTTTGTTTTTCATAATATCAAATTCATCATATGCTTAGATACTTATTCCAAACTTTTCATAATTGCAAACTTGAATTTTAATTATATTAAGCTCCTTGAGTATTAACCTTGTTCTTTATATTTTAATTACATTCACTTGGTGCGTCTCCACGCATACTTTCTGTTCAATGACTGCTTAAGAAGGCAAGATAACAGTTAAAATGAAACCACATGAAGATTTAATACGTAAACAGAAATACCCATATCGTATTTTAGGATGGTAGCATTGAAACTAAGCTTTAGGAGGCAAACTGAATTCATTTGCATCTTCTGCATAGACTGTCTCATCTTCTCAAGTAAGTAATTAAACAGGAAAATGAAAGATATATTCATTCCTAAATCCTAATTGTTATCAAATATACAAAAACATCTGCATAATTATAACCATTTGCACAGTCGGAGCCTTATCAGCTTGTTTTGTTGATTGAATTGTCTATTGGTCTTGCTTCCTTTCGTGTGTTTATCATCGAGACGCATGCAGGTGAGTCCATGCATGCAGCTAAGAATGTGTTGGATAATACATGAGTTAACAAGTATAGTAGTAATATTAATTTTAGAATGATATATATATTTGTTATCGAAGATTTTGACATTATTTTGTAAATTACCATCTATTTATAGTAGATCATTCGATATAATATTAAAATTTCCATTTTTTAATATAATTATTTGAAAATGAGGTGTAAAGAATGGAAAATATGTATATAGTATATAAAATGAGAAAACTATTTGAGTGGTGTCTTTTCAAGTCAGGTTTCTTTTTCGTAACCAACAAGGTAGTGATTGAGTAGTAAAAGAGCTTATAAGCTTCTCTTCCATCAATTCATATCTGATCAAGATTTCATTTTTTGCAATGTAAACGAGCTCATAAACAGAAAGATTTCTTATAGTTAGTCAAATCACAAAAGATATTATCAAGTTTAAATTTGAAAAAGATCAAATTAAACTTAATTCAATGATTGGACTGGACACATTCTGCAACATAACAGGAATGAGTACGAGTTACTTGAAGCGGCTCAACATTTCCAGCTTGGAGTACTTGGTAAGCAATGGCTTTTAAAAGAGAGGATATGAAGTTTCTTCTCTTTCACCATCTAAACACCAACTGTTTATATCAAGCATTTTACACATACATAATCCCCAATCACGAGGGAAAATCCTATAAGCATGGAAATACCATGTGCCTTCCCACTAACTGGTTTTGATAGCTTCAGAATCCAGCTTATTGCAATTTCATCCAAGGAAAAGTGCAATATTTACAGTGTGATGATACTGGTGGACAAAATTAAGCATCTTCTGGGGAAGAGCAGATAGTGCTAATGCTCCAAGGAAGCCATTGGAGTATATGACATTAGCAGATAAACTGAGCTATAAACATGTAGACAACAGCAACTGGTGATGCTTTCTTTTGAGCTCTCGTGCGCATTCAGCGATAAGCCACGTCCAATTTCCCCACCGCAGAAAACTCCCGCTGTTGGGATCCCAGGAAAATTCTCCAAGAATGGGGAGCTATCAACATTGGATCGACCAAAGAATGACTCCCCACGACCGCAGCAGGAGAAAATAAAGCCTCCAATGAATTCCTTCTCCTGAACAGAATCGGCAGCACCCTCGGTCTGAAAGAAGCTTCTATTACTCAACCCTAGCTTCAAGTTCCTCAGTTTCTCACTGACATTAGTGCATGACGATGATGCTGTGTTCCGATCAGAATGATAAAACTGGAAATAGTCCCCAGTTTTGATGCCAACTCCATCGGCGAAAAGGTACTCTTCATCTCCCCTGGAAAAAGTTGAAACCCTCAAACTCATAGTAGGGAAAGAAAAACTGTCATGTAAGTGGGATGCAAAGAGATAGAAGTAGTAATTCAAAAAGTTAGCCACAGAAAGAACCCCAAACGTCATCCTCCCCTCCCTCCACCACCCCTGGAAACATCCTAAATAGAAACACCAAATCACAAATACAACCTTACCCAATAACTGCATGGAAAGCCAAGGATGTCATAAATCTCGACTTCTCTGATCCAATAATGCATTTTCTTCGTCTAGTTACCCCGATGAATAAAGCAGGGCATTCTATACGATTTCCCAACTGCCATATATATTAAAAAATCATGATTGATAGGATTGGAGTAATAAAAAGAAAAAAAAAGAACACCCAAGAACCAAATGAATCAAGAAAATAGAATACTTTTGGGACAATAAAAAAATATAACAAGGCCACACAATGGCCAGTTATTGGATAAGCAAGCCTCATTTCCATTATGTTTGGGGAAAACTAGTGAGCACATAATCAAATTTACATTTTTAAGTTAAAAAGCAGTAATTTAATCAAATTTACATTTTTAAGTTAAAAAGCAGTAATTTAATCATACGTGAAGAAAAGGACTATTGCCTCTGTACACGAGATGTGCAAAGAAAAATATGGACATCCACGTCAAGCCCAAAGATTGCCCTATATAATTCTAGCAGAATCAACATCCATAACAAACTCATTTAACCACACAATAAATAGATTTTGAAATCTTTAAAAGCTCTAGATATCCAAGTCCTCTTTCAGATTTTTTTCACGCTAAAAATTCCTCAGCAACTCCAATCAAACTGACTTATTGCAAACCAATAACAGCAGACATGCACAACGATGCAGGACAAACACAAAATAAATAAAGAATGATAAAGGAAGAAGCCATGATAATGAACAAATCAAAAGTAAACCTCAAATGTAGCAACATACATCATCATTGATGTCATCTAGAATCCTCTGACCATCAAGAATATCCTGTTGTCCTTCTCTTCTAGCTGTGAGCCAAGTTGTATAATCAGAAGTGCTCACTCTGACAGAAGCTGCCTTGTATCTAGGGCCTATTGCCGAAACACCATCCGATAATGCAGTATGGAACTGAATTTCACCTATACCTGCTCATTTAGTCAAGCCAGAATACATGAGACAAATAATAACGGACAAGAAGTGAATTATCACTATAATTCAGCTTCCACACCAATATTAAATATTAAACAAATACATAACAACAGATAGCCCAGAGATTTAACTATTGTACCATAAGGTTTTTCTCTATCCCTTGCAAACACAAGGGCCACAGCACCAGAAGACACTTTTCTTCTCCTGCTGATATTGATTGCTTCACTCCCACTTCTGCATACAAACTGGGCCTTCTCGTCACCAACAACAATAGTTTCCTTTGACAAAGCATAATCTGCAGCACAACATATAATAAAACACTGTACTTAAGCTTTCTAAATGACACCTAATCATATCTATCAATGATTTCAGGGATAAAAATTAAACGAACTAGAATTATCACTTGTACAGTTACAAGTCAGATAATAGATCTGCCTCAGAACCATAACACCAAACAGAAACATAAGCACTGCTCTGGAGATAAAATAGCAATGTGTATGTTGCAATATTTCAAGGTACAAGCCACTTTACCCACCAATGAAGGTAAATCACATACAGGAGCCTGTTACCATATTTATTTCATTAATTGTATTTTATAATGACAATTGACAAAAGAGAGTTGGTTAATTTCCATGTGTACAAAATTAAGAAAAGAAGTTCGAAAATTGAGAAAAACTTACCCAGCTTTTCAACTATACATTTTAGTTCAGTCTCTTCCTCCTGGAGAACCATCAGCAAAATATTTGAAAGTAATCTTAAATAAAGAATGAAGGATTTCTGAGGAAGTTGCACTTACTCCAAACATAATGATCCCAAGGGGTGAAGTTGAACCTGAAACAGAGGTTGAAAAATTCCTGATAGCCATCACAAAGTTGTCAACCACTCCCATTCCAGGTACCTGCGTTAACAAGCAATCTGATATGGTGATTCAAATGGCAAAAAGAAAGCCAAAAAACATGCCCTCTAAAATATAAAAAAAATCTCAAATAATAACCAATGAAATGGTCACTAGTTTCTAGTCTTTGAGCACAGAAATGATTCATCCAGAAATTAGTTCACTTTCTGCTACAAAAAGAGCACCAATGACTAAGGTAAATCAACCAGGTCGAAGGCAAATCAAGCAGGAGGCCACCCTCTAGAATTAAGTTCTTTCCAATCAGAATAAATGTTGAAAGCAGCAATAAAATTTGCTTCAAAGTTATTATTACCTTAGTTATTCCTATTAAAGGGATTGCTTCTACTTTTAATCCCGGTACAAAGCCTACTGTCAATACCATGCCACAACTTCCATCCAAGTTTTCATCCGCATCGCCATCACTACAGGAATCTCCAGGCAGGACCTAGAGAGGTTTAAAATTAATAGGGAGAAAAAAGAAATGGAACAGTCAAACTTCTGTATGACGTTACAAGGTTAACAAATAACTATCTAATAATCGAATTCCAACCTCCTTAAACTCCTCGTTTACAACGTTTTTTCCCATGATTCCATTGGCAGAAGACAAGATAATTGGAGTACCGGAACCTAGCTTATCTGCTAACTGCACCCACAAGTGTTAAGGAACCAACATATCAAACCTTTTCAATTCACGTCATCTTTTACCAACAGATATATAGAGAGAAAAATGCTTCAGCTAGGAAATTCATACAAATTCGAGAATCGCATCGGCTCTCAAGACGAAAACGCCAACAACATTTGCTATAGCAAAATGGGGTCGAATGGGCTCGGACAGGACTCTATCAACAACCTCTTGAGCACACACCTTTTGATTCCAAAAATGGGTTTTAAAATTCACATCACAAAACTTAAAATTGAAAATTTTTCATCTTTTTTCAACAAAAAACGTCAAAATTTGAAAGTCTCGAACTTTTCCACGACCCAACAACAGAAAGAATGGAACTGGAGTCTAAACAAACCAAAACTTACAAGCGAAGATGGGTTTAGCGACATAGCAGAAGCAAGCTTAGGACGAGAGAGGATGTGATTGCAAATTCGGTTCCATGATTTGCTTACGCAAGCCGCTGATGCAAAGGACAAGGCGGGGAGCCTCTTAAGGATGTTGTGAACAAGGTCTTCGTTTATCGAATCAAACCCTGTTACAGCCATCTCCTTGGGCTTTTGGTTCTTCAACGATGACGACGATGGTTTCTCCATACTTCATAGGAGCTCTGCTCTGTTTTGTTTCTTTTGGCTTGGTTGTCACTATCTCATTAGTTTTTATTTGGTACAATAACATCCCAATTTATTTAAGTCATGTATTTTATACTCTAAAATATTATATATAATTTTAATATTTTAATATTAATTTTAAGGATTTATATAATTCAATAAGTATTTCTATTGATTGACAATTTTTACACTCAAAGTCAAAATCAAAACGAATGTATTCAGTAAACAAAGCTTCTCACTTTGCAGAGGTTGAAAAGGATTATAACATATGTAACCTATGACTTTATAATCACAACGGAACAACTTTGTCGATTGCTTCAATTGCTCCGAGACTCTCCATCGATAATATAAAATTAGCACCTATATTTCTATGTAATCAAAATTTTAAAAAAGTTAATATGAAAGATGTTACTTTTCATTATTTAATAGCATTTTCATTCTTATTTATCAATTGGAGTAAAAACATTGTTTTTGTATTATTTATTTGAAATACTTAAACAGAAATTATATTTAAAAGTTCCTTAAAAATTAATAATTAATTATAAAAATATTTAAATAGTAAAATAAGAAAATGTCAAATTTTATGAAACCTAATGTATTTAATTCATAGTTAAATTTAACATAGCTATTAGAATTATTTCATATTAATGTAACAAAATAACCCTCTCTAATATGTATATTTTTCATATTACCTTCCTGTTGGTAACCAATTGGATATTAATATTAAAATCATATAAAATTTTAATTTCATCGGATTCAAATCTTGTTATTTGAAAGTCACATATATCAATTCCTTATCCATTTAAGGAACTAAAATGTAATTATCTTTTTCTAATTTCTATTAACTTAATGATTTATAACTTCAAATGTTAGATCTAACTCTATAATCTATAATCTAAGCATTGTTATGAAGAAAAAAGTGAACAGGAATCATAGATTTCATCAACACTCAGTTCTTAATACTTATGGATCCATATAACAGTCCTTCCTCCCAATTCCTTTACTTACTACAGGAAACAATTGAAGTTGGGCATCAGAATTCAGCTTGAAGTTGGAAAAAAGCAATCATAAAGAAAGAACTGGAATGGTTTGCAACAAACCAGTTCAGGGCAATTTTCAGAAGGAATCCACAGTTGCAGTTCATCTCTGTCAAGTTCCAACGGGAATTACTCCCAAGTATATGGAAGGGCATGGGACACTTTGCTCCGAGTAGAATCACCAGGCCTCATTTGAAACATTCCTGAGCAATCAACATCATGAGCATCCCTGCTGTGGGATACAAAAACTGGTTCCATGGGGTCTAAGGTATTGACATGTAGGCTTTGATCTAATGGCTGCATATTATGGACTGAATCTGGTTGCAGAATGTGGTTCCCAGGTGTCTGCATCCTCGATGATGACAGAAGAGAGAGAGCACAATCCGAGTCGCGGACTCGTGTAGTTAACCTGTCATTTTCAAATAACATAGTGTGACTGTGGCTGCCAGTGCCACCACTGGCTTCTGCTAGAGAAAAGGTAGTCAGAAGAGGCTGGCAGATAGAAGGTTCAGGAGTTGGTTGATTGCCAAGGTTGGGGTTGTCAGGTTCCAGGAATAAGAATTTCTTTCCTTCTTTATAGGTGTTCAGGGAGGATCCCAGGAATAGGCTTTGTTTGTCGGGTAATTGTATTTGTTGATGGAAATTACAGTGTCTACCATACGAAATTGTCTCCGTATTGACAGCTCCAATCCAGGAGGAATTCACTACAGTAGTAGATGGATATGCATGTGAACCAGAAAATGTCAACAATTGGGAACCTGAAACATGTCGCAGATGAGTTTTACAATTGGCCTCGAAATAGTTTTAAGCATCCTGCATTTGATTCTAAAAGGAAAAGAGAAAACAAAAAGAAAAGAGAGCTTTTGTTTGTTGTCCAGATTCATCTCCTCATCTATGGATCAACTAGAAACACAATCTGATATCAGAACATGAGACCAAAATCTGACGTGCCAATGATTTAAAGCTGCAATTCAAGCAAAGTCCAGAAGTAGGCAGCAATCAAGTAGCCATAAAAATAATGAATTTGAAGAACAGCACTGAATTTAGAATTTTCAGAACACAGAATAATATTCTGGGAGCTTAAGTGCAGAAGATGTAGAACGATTGGATTGTAAAAGATCATCATTATCCTTGTGAAGTGAAGCATTATCCAAGTAAGAAACACTGAATTGAAGTATGAAAAGCCACATGAATTTTGGTTCCCTTAGTTATGCAAGTGTACGTGCAACATGAAAGCGAGAATGAATCCACTCAAGTACATCAGCATCTGACCTTGGTAATTGCAGAAAAAGCTTCCAGAATAGGAGAGTGGATCAGGCTGAGGCTTTCTTCGACGCCGGTTGTGTCCATCGAGACGTTTCCTGCAACTTCTTTTCCCTTCATCAAATTCCTCTGGAGAATGGAACCTATGGAAAGAGTGCAGAATCTGATAAGAGACCAGAGGCTTGCCACAGGATTGTGATACTCGGACGAAAGGACTTGAACGTAGCAGACATCAAGCAATAGCTAGGTTTGATACATTTACATCATTAGGAACAGCTCAATGAAGGACCCAAGCGAGGAAGAGAACTTGGATTTATCCTTAAAAAATGTAAGGCTGCACAGCTATTGCATTAGCTACACCAAAAGCTCATGCAATAACAAAATAGAAAGGAAAAAAGTTCCAGAAAATTAGTATCAAAGCCATTTTCTCAGTTGGGTACATGAGCAAATGATATTTCTCCTTTAAAAACAATCATTAGTTGAATGCAGAACGTTGCATCTAATTGTAATGGCCAGTGACACGCTGTAAACAGATGGTATGATGATTTACGACTTGTTAAAAGATGTTAGAGATAGCCAGTTTGACCATCCGTGCCAGAAATCACAGATAGTAAAGCACTTATGGAGTTCTGATACAGAACATCATAACTATATCCATACCTGCTGCACTGCTGACAAAATCGCTGCTTCTGGCCTCCAATGGTAACTTGTGGGGACTTGGAATGGAGCTCACAGACCTTATGACGTCTATGATAGTCCCTACAACAACTAAGATTCGCGTTGCATCCATCAACTAGGCATGATACAACTTGAGTTCCATTACCTGCTCCTCGTGCCCTTTTTGTTGAACCTGAAGTTGAAGACTCCACTTTCGAGACTTCAGAAGGCGGAGGCTGCTGCTTCCACCTGTTGATTGAATCTTCACTTGAATTACTACCCCCTTCACCAAGTCTCAGATCAATTGAGCAATCCTCTCTAACCCTGTAATCTTGAACCATGTTTGATCTGTCAAATGCCGCTACATCCATCTTTGAAACAGCTTCCTGCGCGAATTCAGACAAATCCCAAGAACCTGCCTTCAATTTCCAGTCCATAAAGCCTTTTATTCTCCTCTTCAGATATCACCTAGTTGCTCCACACCAACACAGCAAGCTTCTCTAAAAGAAAGTTATGTACAGTAACCAAATAATCAATCGAAACACCAACCAAGATATGACAGTGACTTTAAGTTGTTAAAAATAAAGAAACAGAAGGATTTACTCAACTAATCTCGAAGCTTAAAAGTCCAACTCTAATGGGGGCCTAGAGGGTCTGAAAATCTACAAATTAAATGTGAATTTGGCAATACATCATCACCATCTTACACGCATTTTCTTTCCCCAATCTTAACGAAGAAAATTTGGAAAAATAAAATAAAACAACATTATCAGAAAGTTCTTTCCTTTCTGGTTAGCAATCATAGTTCCAACAGTATGGGAACTTACACATTCAAAGGCTACAAACTAGAAGTAAAGGAAAAACAGTAGAAGACTGGTATTTTTTCTCTTTACAGGTCCTTCATTTACTGACAAGGAGGCATAAAACAAAAAGAACCACTAAAGGGAGTAGTCAACACAGGGAAAGAAAATTGCTGTAATCATTCTGAAACCATAAAAAGATGATATTGTTCGAAAAGAAAAAAAATACTCAAATGCTGTCTCCTTACCAGAATCCAAGAAAAAGGATCAAAGAACAGAAAAATACCAGTAGAATGGAGTGCAGAAATACACTGACATGGAAGATGGTTTTCAGGGGAGGACTTAAATAGGAAGTAAGTAAGCTGAGTAATTTTAACTTTCAAAGTTCACTTCTTTTTGTTTTTTAGAAAAAATCCCATTTTCCATTTTTAGGGTTGGAAAGTTCTGTGTTGAGAAAGGAAAAGATAACAAGGACAGGCTGTTTGTTCCTATCAACTTTCGTCCATGACCCAAGAGAAGAAAAGTACAGGCATGGATGCTTAGGACAAAGCATGTGGCATTATGTTTCACATTTCACAGCACATATTTTTTTTTCTTTTTGGGACTTGTTGCTTTTCTTTTCATCTTTTTTTTTTTTTGTATTCTGCCTTTTCACTGCTAATGGGAACACAGACATGGCCAACTTTGGAGCTCTAATCATGGACTCCATGAGTATATTAGTCAAGGTATGTACTGAAATAGTAAGTGGGATTCTTTTGTAGGGTACCACTTGAGAGATTAAACAAAAATGAGTTGAAGTTATAAAATTAATACAAAAAGGACACTCAGTCAATCTCTTGACCAATCTGCATAGTTCTAAGTTTAGTGACTCATTAGTCCTAAACTATTAATTTGAGAGTAGCATACACTATCATGGAACAAAGGGGAGCAAGCCTGTTGGTTGGGCAAATTTACCAATTTAAATGATATTATTTTAATTATATTCATAAATAAATAATTAAATATAACTTAAATAAATCTGAACTCTACTTTAATTATTTCACACATATATAAACAAGACTATAGGATCGAATTTTTATAAAATATTAATTATTTATTATTTGTTTCATTTCAAATTATTTAAATTTTACTTTTATTAGTATATAGTGTAAATATATTTTATGCTTAATTTCCATCTTAGATCATAGGGTTTAATGTCTAATCAGCTCTTGCAGGTCGGGAGATTTATATATTTTTATAAAATTTCCGTCTCAATTATTTATATTTTTAATTTTAATTTTTTTGTATTAATTATGATTTTCTATATTTTTTTCTAAATCTAATTTAGTATTTAAAATATATAAGTTTTATATTATCTTTTGAATCTTACATCTTAATTTTATTTTTATGTAGAATATTCTCTTTGTATATTTTTTAATATTTAGGAGGAAGATCTCCATATAATTAAAGATGAAAAAAAATAGATTGAATTAAAGAATTCACTAATTTTTATTTCAATTTTCTTTTAATAAATGAAAACACAATTATTAACTTTCATATACATATGTATATATATAGAATAAAGTCTAAAGAAGATATATATTTTTACTTCACAAATGATTTAGGTACAAATTATATGTGCGCAAATTAAACGTACAAGACAAAACTTGACAATTCAATATAATATAATCACCCTTTACAGTACAACCAATTTTTAACCTTGATATTAATATAGTAACAATTAAAAAACTAAATTGGTTGGACCGTTGGACTGATTTATTCGTAAAAAATCTTAAAACAACCAATTTTTAAAATTTGGTTTACTATAATATTTATTGTTATTAAAAGTTGGCTGATGTATTAATTCATTAGTTAATTTTCTTAAATTAATTAGTTTCATAAACCATAACAAAATAGTTAATTTTTATTAAATAAAATTTTCCTTAATAAAACTATATTTTTTAATGGGCAAGAATAATTTTTTCAATTTTTCAATTTTTTAATATATATAAATTTTATAATAATTTAACACTAATTGAACTTTTTAAAAATTTAATTATCTTATCTTATCAATTTAATTTTTTATCAATTGTAAAACATAGTAATGACCCATTAGTGCACATCAATCTTAAACAATGTTTTAAAAACTAACCAGGAATTTAAATCAGTAAGAGAAGAGTTTTAAGGTATAAAAAGTTCAATCGGTATTAAACCGTCATAAAATTGGTTAAAGATTAAATAAAATTAAATATTTTGAAATATGATTGAAAGAAATTGTCCTTATCTATCAAAACTTGAATTTTAATTAAAATGAGATTATTAAATAAAAATTAATTAATTTATAATAATTTATTAATTTACAAAAATTGATTCATTAATTAATAAATTGATTGATTTTTAATAAGACGAGTTATTAAAATAAATCGAATTTAAAAATTAAAAATTAAACAAAAAAATTACATAGTTAAAACTTTTTATAATTAAGCCGGTTGAATTGATTGAATTTTTAAAATTTTTTAGTTATTGATATGGGTAGAGTTCTTCCCCCTTTTCTTTTCTTCTTTTTTTTTTTTTTACCTTTTTTACATGTGTATATGTATATATATATATATCTATAAAAGAAAAGACGGATTTGAAATGTACAACATGAGCATAAATGAGTGAAGTTGAACATCTGAATGTAGATATCTGAAGAGCAGACAAGCTTTTAATATCGTCAACAACCAAAACCAACGTGGTCGCTGTGCAATTGATGCGGTCCATCCGTAATTGATGGGACCAATTTTTGTAATATTGCGACATTTTATAAGAAAAAAAATACCATTTTCAATTATTATTTCACAATTACACTCATATTTATAATTATAATTTCCGTACCAAAAAAAATCTTCTGTCTTTTTCACATATTGATGTCGCAAATTAGACTCTTAAAAAGAATATATTTATTATGATAGGTTTTTGATTTAACAATACAATAAAAATCAGAAATTCTAGATGTTTTTAATAACATTATAATAATGAAATCATAAAATAGATTCATAAATTCTATATATTCACGAAATAAATTTATTTCAAAAGAAGTTCGTCTATTATATATTTATAAATTAATAATAAGAGGTTCATTTAATTAAAATAAATATTTAATTAAGTAAAATTAATTAAGTTAGATTTTATAAGTAGGATATTGTACTTTAATTTTTTATGGAATTCTTCACTAACACATTCTCAAAATATAATTTTTTTGTCTGGTGAGTTAATTTTTAAAAAGTTATTTTTCCCTATAAATCCACTAATTCTTGCAAAAATAATGACGAGCAATAATGTTTCACAAAAAATCTTGTTGACATATAGAGTGTAGAAAGTTCCTAAATATGCAACTTTACTCATAATTAGTAAAAAAGCTGTTTTTGATAAACTTGCAGAAAAAAATTAAAACTAGTTTAACGAAAACAAAATTAAAAAAAAAACACAAATGACTACATATGATACGAATTAAAATAAAAATAAAAAATTTTAAAATAAAATAAAGATAAAACAAGTAAATAAATAAATAGGAAATAAAACAAAAAAATAAATAAAACAAAAAAATTGAAAGTCAACGAAATATTTAAGCTAAATATAAAATATAAAAATTGAATGAAAAGATTCAAAAGGTTAATAAAAAGAGAAAACCTCTCTATATAAGATTGTGTACTCGAATCTTAAAATTTTCTATTAAGATCTAAAATCTGTATCTTAATTTATTAAAATTTTCTATTGAGAGTTAAGTTCGTATAAGCTCTTTTACATAATTAAAGAAATAAGTTTCTCTATAGTCTCGTAAAAAAGAATGATATTAAGATAATATTATATTATTATGAAAATAATCCTAACGTTGAATTTATAACCGGATTGGACATAAAAATACATGTATTGGATGGTGGTCTAGACCTAGTACCAATTTCCTTTTTCTTAAAAAAGTAATTTCACATATTGAATATATTTTGAATTGTTCGCAACATTAAATAATTTTTTTAATTGGAATTAAAATAATTAAAAATCTTTTTTATCTTTTCAACAATTATTATCATCAACATCAGTTAAAATTTTATTGAGTCACAAAATTTGGAGAGATTCGATAAAACTCAGCCTTACCCTACGTAATAAAGAATTTTTTTTTTTGACTTCTTAACAATCTTTAAAAAAAAACATTATAAACCGTTCATGATATTAATCAATACCCCAAAAGAATATCATAGGCAAATCGAATGGCTGAGGAGTTTGGCGTACTTTGGAATTAAAGACTTGGTGGTCCTCAGACGTCAAGATTATGCTGACTTTTCCTCCTTTTGCATTGTATTGTACGCCAGTCATTTCTCATCCTTCGATTCTGAGTGGGGACACGTGGAGAACCACCGCTGGTTAGCATTTCTCACACGTTTTGTTCCTGGTCTATTCACTCAATTTTTTTTTCTTTTTTTAACCTGCTAAGATTTTTTTTTCTAAACAATTTTTTATTAATTAAAAATAAAAATACGTATTACTAAGTTTTCTTAAACTTCGCAATCGAAAAAAAGATGTAACCTTATAAATAATTAGAAATATCGTGCATATAACTTTTATTTTATCTATTTATTTGTTTATTATAACGAAAAGTCTTATATGCTAGATAAAATAATTGAATA
>JAOQMM010000007.1:15888862-15902122 GCA_027563515.1 Erythroxylum platyclados
AATATTTATACATTTATTTTGTAAAATTAAATATCTAAATTTTTATGAGAATATTTAAAGAAATACTAAGATATAATGTTCATGTTCTTTTTTTTTTAAGTTATGTCCTTATAAGTCATTTTACACATAAACAGCTAATACTAAACAACTAATTTTACCAAACATCTTTAATAAACAGCTGATATTATCCTCTGATCAAACCAGCTGATTGTCAAAGAGAGCCTATAACTATTATATTACAGTTACTGTTATTGTAACTTAAACTGATCACAACTTCTGGTGATTGGACGTATCATCATAAAGCAAAAACACATGTATGTTCTTTTGTTGTTGTTTATCGATTTGCATGCTCAAAGCCCAGAGCTGGTTTCGCCCATGGTTTTGTCACTTGGGCTTCCCTGACTTTTGGCAACAATTAGTAATTTGGGTGCTTGAGCTTGACAGGTCACCGCCATTAACCACTCAGAGAGGATACTGACACTGTTGGGTTTGCACTAAATGGGGTAAAGCTAAATTCGATAAGGGTTTTTGCTTGGAAGGGATTGGACAAGCTCACATGGAGGAAGCCATTTTGATAATAAGCATCTCAAGCATTGTGGGGTATGGGAGGATAGTAAATTATGTTTTAAATTTAAAATTTTTATAGATATTATAAAATTTTATTACAAATATAAAAGGTTAACATGTTAATTTCTAAAATTAATCTTAAATATGCATTTAAATGATTAACCACATAAAAATTGAATGGTTAGTAGAGAGTTAAATAAATATAATATCATTCTTAGTCGTAATATTCTGTTAATCTCCATATATTATAAAAATAAAAATAATGAATTAAAAAAGTGTGCTTTATGTCGATATTTTTTTACAATGATTAAAAAACTTAACTGACTTTGCCAACAACATCAGTTATTAAAGTAAATCAAATCTAATAGTTAAAATTCAACCATAAAAATCTTAAAACGTCCAATTTTTCAATTCAAATTTTTAACTTTTTGGATCGATTTTTGATAATAAATTTTATCATTAAAAATTGATTAATTTATTAATTAATTGGTCAATTTTTGTTAATTAATAAATTTTTATCAATCAAAATAAACTAATTAATTTTTATTTAATAATTTTTCAACTAAATTTTAAAATTTAAATTCTTCGTTAAGGAGAATCTCATCTATTCAAATTTTAAATTCTTTAATTTTTTCAATCCTTAATTAATTTTATGACAATCTAATACTAATTGAACTTTTTAAATCTTAAATTTTTTATTTTATCAATCCAATTTTTAAAATATTAGTTACACCATATTTTAAAGTGAAAATACCACCTCATTTGACCTCATAAAATTTTTCAGATTTAGGGTTTCATGGCATTAGATCCTTCGAACCTCAAGGAACGTGACAGGATAGAAACCCGATACATCACTTCAACGATCGCTCAATCACTCCAGGTGTTGGATTGATAGCCATAATCATATTTGCGCGTTTTTTGGTACGAACTTAAAAAGTTTGAAAGCTGCATGCAACTATGGCGTCCTTTTCGAACCGTAGAAGTTAACTACTCGTCGGAGTGTATAATATTTAGCGACAGGTACAGACTTAAATTTTTTATAATAACCTTTTTAAAAGTTGTGTATTATTAGACTTCTTCAAATTTTACATTACAGTAAAATTTTTATTAAATATTGTTGTTACATACGAGACTTAGATTACCTGTAGGAAATGTTTGGGGGAAAAAAAGTGATATTTCTAACATGTTTTTAGTAATGTGATTACAAGTTTGATTCTTAAAAAGAAATATTAAAAAAAGTTGAATTCAGAAACCTCCGCTACGGCTCTTACCCTTACTATTTACGACATCCGGAAGGAGAGGAATCAAAGGCTACACAGCAGGAATACACTTATAAATACCAACTTGCAGCGAATATCACCAGTGAAATCATAGCTCTGATAATAGCAAAAGATGCAGTTCCGAACTTGTCTGACAAACTGAAAGCTAGTTGGAATTTATAGCTCTCTTGCCCTAACTCTTTTGCCATAACTTTTGTATGTTGCCATTGTAAAGTAATTTTTTGGAATAGCTAGTGAAAGTTTCATTGTAATGTTGTATATAATTAGGGATGTCAATGGGTCAAGTCAAGTCAGGCACGAAGTTGTCTGCTCGTGGCTCGGACTGGCCCGTAGCCCGTCTGTATACATTTTTAAAAAAAATTTGTTAACCAAACGGAAACAATGGTCAGATCGAACCAGACCGAAAATGCCAACCCTAATTATATAATTTCACTATAGTTAACAATACTCCCTTTCAACTTTCAAAAAAAAAGAAAAACGATTCTTTGCAAAGTCCCCTTCACACGTAACTCCCGACTGCCTCTAATATTGCCAATTCTTTCTTTTTTTTTATCATGATTTACGACTGTGCATTTGGAGAATTGGAGCCAGCCGATACGGTTTTCACATTGTCCAACTTGAATATGTGCTACCAATTGTACATAATGTAAGGTCACTTGTCACGATCTTCCAATGCAACAAACTATACCAAATGGCCAAATGGGTCCTATATCTAGTCTTTTATGATGCTCGTCTTGCTCCATAAACCATGCAATTATGCTCGGTGGGTGGATATACCCACTTTATTATACAATGAAAAGGGTATATTTATTTTTCAAAAAAAAGAAAAGGGTATATTTGCTCACCCTGAAAGCATGTACCTTAAATACTAACTTTAGACTAGTTTCTCTTCTTCAAGGCATATTCTGGAGGTACATGTTATAAATATTATGATTAGTGTAACTTATATCATATGAATCTTTTTTTTTAAAAAAAAATTATATCATATGAATCTTTATCCTACAATGCTACTATGTCTTTGTACATGACAAAATCAATCTAGGAAACACGGTCGTGCACTCATTGCTTGACCCAAACCTAAACCACTATATGTGCATGTTTCATTTGCATGGTCAACGATTGGTGAAGTGTGAGCTGTGTATGAATTGCTAGCACTTCGGTCACCTCACCTAAGCACCTAAATAGGTAGTTTGGTTTATTTTAAATCAGCATCTCCTCCTGTATCTCACCCATTATTAGGGTTAATAGGGTTGGCTTTGGTATCACATTTGATCTTAAAGCCACCAATCATGGACAGTATATATAGGTCAACTTCGTCTCAATTATATATTGTTTGGTAAACGATTTATTTTAGTATTTAAGGTTTTTATTAAATTTATTTTTTTGTGGTGTTTAAATGAGCATTGTACGCTTGTGAAAATAACTATAATTAATCTTATAAACACTTTTTTTTTAATTTAATGACTTATTCTAGTATGGTAATTAAATTGACCTTCAACCCATTTAAAGATGTACCAAATTCTTCACCAGTTTTACATGAATTGTTGGCAAGTTTAATTATCACATAGACTTAAAGAAATCTTCCAGGTTAATTAAGATTATTTTCATAACAAAAGAACTTATATAATCATTATAAAATATTAATATTAAAACTTAAATTTTAATAAAGATCTTATAAATCAAAAGGCACTTTCTACCATTATTTTTTATATCAATGTTTTAAAGATCGAACCAATTCGGTCGGTTTAACAGTAAAAACTTTGAACCAGTCAATTTTTTTGTTTGGTTTTTTACTTTTCAATTAGATTTAGTTTAATAATTTTTGTTATTAAAAACTTATCAATTTATTAATTAATCAATCAGTTTTGTAAATTAATAAATTTTTATAAATCAAAATAAACTGATTAATTTTTATTTAATAGTCTCCTTTTTCAATTAAACTTTAAATTTTTTTAATGGATAAGAATGGTCTTCCTCAATTATTTTTCAAATTTTTTAATCTTATTCAATCTATAACTGATTTTATGACATTCTAATACTGGTTGAACCTATTAAATTTTAAATTTCTTGTTTTATTGGTGTAACTTACAATCCATTTTTTAAAATATTAGTTTATATTGACTAAATACACTCATAAAATTTCATACCAAAAATAATCTTAACATCTATTGTCACTTTTAGGGAAGAAAATCGTGTAAAACTTACACCTTTTTTTATATAGTTGGAAAGGTGGTTTCCACATTTTTAAGAGGTGCATGTATATTGAAGTTTCAAATCTCAATAAAAGAAATTCATGTTGACTTTAATGCATTTAGAAAAGTTATCTCTTTTCTTTGCGAAAGAATCCAACTTATAAAGTAAGTTGATATACAAAGCGGACCATATAATACCTTGGAACTAGCGATTCAAAGTTGTAAATTGCAAGTTTAGCAACCCGCAACAGATCATTATACACTTGCTTTGTTGATGGAAGTATGAATTAATTAACTTTATGAAATTTATTTTTTTCTTCCAAAATTTTGGAAAACATTAACCAAATTCTCAAATTACATTACAATACAACACATTTTTAGTTATTAGTTTGATCTTAAAAACATATTACTTTCACTTTTTATTTTATTCTAAAATAAAAAATCTAATAAGAAAACTAATTTCACATTATATAGAGAGATGAAATATATTCATTATCTCCTTCCAAATGGGATGATAATAAGCTAATCCATAAGTCAAAATCCAAATGTTTTTAATGGGTAAGCTCATGGGTCAAACCAGGCTCAGGCAGGTCTAAGATTCAACTTTTCTAAATAAAATGACATCGTTTTTTTTAGAAAAGTTAGGCCTCGAGTAGGTCTGGGCCTAGATAATCCAAGTCCAAACTTAATTAAAAAAACGATGTTATTTTACACTTTTAATTTTTTAAAAATCATTTAAAAATTGGAGAGGCCAGCCCTTGCCATCCCTGCCTTCCGGCCAATGGACAGATTAGAAATAAAAAAATAATATCCATTCCAATATAACAATTGAATACTTATACTTATTTTCCATTAAAAAATAGCATTTTCAATTTTTTTATTGAAAACTCTTTATAATTTTTAATATAACAATTGAATTACCTATACATATTTTCCATAAAAATAGCATTTTCAATTTTTTTATTGAAAACTCTATATAAATAATTAATAATAATTAAGAACGTAGGAACAAAAAATTTATCAAAATGTATAGTATTTCCTTATGTGTAATTTGAATGAATTTTTATTTAAAATTGAATAGACATGGTTCTTGATTTAATATAAAACAAGAAGTGGAGAAAATAACTGAAATTGCATGAATAATCAATAACTATTTGTCCACTTAACTAGATTAAAAAGGGCAAACAGTTTCCTTCACCATCATTGTATGGAAAAGAATATTTTGACAAGAAAGCTTATCACAAATAATAGTGAACCTCTTTTGCGTCCCATAATTGTTTCGTGAATCCACAATAGATTCTCCAATTCAGTCCAATCCCTAATATGATAATCTGAAGGCAATACAAAAACCATGTCAATTCAAGGTCATCATCACCATCACCATCTTCATCACACTCAGTCCATCCTACTCATCCTATGAATCAGAGCCAATAATGTCTCTTCCATGATAATCTTGTTATCCCACTTTGGAAGTAGCAGCCATTGAAATGGCTTACGAGTCAACCATTGTTTCCCACTCATTTGAAGTTCTGGATTCCTGTCGTGCGTTGAATTATTGAAGAAGCATATAATACACGCCATTATCATTAATCTCGTTTTTTTTTTATGTTCTTGAATGAAAGGGATTTAATGAAAATTGTTAAATTTTTTTCTTATTTATCTCAAATCCCTCTTTTATTTACTAAAAATCTTATTGTTAAAAGAGACTAACAAATTTTTTTAAAATTTTATGAGGTGGATGAAACTTTTTATTGAAGTTCTAAAATTAAAATTTATAAATTATATTTAATATAATTAAAGGTTTCATTCTTGACTAGATTTTGAATATGGCAATCCAAATTAGTTTCCCAGCTAACTAATTAGTCTTCTTGACAAGAAACTAAGATAATGATAGACAAGGAAGCTTAGAATTGGCTTATTATAATGTGAGGAATTCTTTTTTCTAATTTATCAACGACCAAGAAGATTGGGACTACAATATAACTAATAAGTTTATCTAATCTTATCAGCAAAGATCAATTTGATTGAGATACAGATAAGAAATGTTATCAAATTGTTGAGATAAAAATAACAAATACTATCAGCCCCCCTTAAGCTTATGATGGTTGGCAATTGTGAGCTTATCGTTGAAATGCTGAAGAAGATAAGGGCTTGGTCATAATAACAACAAGTTGAAGAGTAGATGAAATGTGTCTGATGAAAAGTGCTTTCTTAGCCACCAAGTCACGAACAAAATGTATATCAAATTCAATGTACTTAGTACGAGCATGAGTGATCGGATCAAAAGCAAGAAATGTAGCACCAAGATTATCACACTAGAGGGTGGGTGTAATATGAGATAGACCAAGTCCTCCCAAAAGAGATATGAGCCAACAAAGTTCCGCAACAACGAGAGCAATGCTATGATGTTCAGCTTCAGTACTGGATTTGATAACAGTAGGTTATTTCTTGACAGTCCAACATATTAAAGTAGGCCCAAGATAGATGCAATATCCAAATATAGAACAACAATCGCCTAGGCAACCAGCTCAATCAGCATCACAGTAGGCATGTAATATAAGTGAGGACAATCTAATAAAATGAATGTCGTGAGAAGATGTGGAATGAGCATAACGGAGAATCTGTTTAACTATAGTCCAACGTACATCAGTAGGGCAATGTAAAAATTAGGAGGCTTTATTGACAGCAAACTAAATGTCAGGATGAGTAAGACAGAGATATTGAAGAGCACCAACAGTGCTTCGATATTTAGAAAGATCAGAAAGTAGTGTGCTATAATTTTTGGAGAGAGGGAGAGACAGAGTATTTGAAGTGTGAACAGGTTTTGAATTGTCAAGACCTGTCCGAAGAAGAAGATCTTTAGTGTATTTCGTTTGGGTAAGAAGAAGACCGATGGATGTTAAAGTGGCTTTAAGGCTAAGAAAATGATGTAGCAGACCTAAGTCTTTAATGGAGAAAGTATAATGAAAATTTTGGATAAGAGTGGAAATGAAAATAATGGGACGAACCTATAACTAAAATAACATCCACATAAACCAAGACAAAGGTTGTGTAAGATAAAGTGGTACGAATAAACAGGAAAGGATCAAGTTTGGATGAAGTAAAGTAGAGGCCAAAAAGTTTTTAACTTAGGAGATGAAACCAAGCTCTGGGAGCTTGTTTGGGACCAAACAGGGCTTTGTGAAGATGACAGACACGATGAGGATGGTGAGGATCTTAAAAACTAGGGGGTTGGGACATAAAGACTTGTTCATTTAAATGACTATGAAGAAAGGCATTGTTAACATCAAGTTGACAGACTAACCAATTTTTTGAAAGAGCAAGGGTAAGGATGAGGCGACTGATAGTGACTTTAACAATAGGACTAAAAGTGTTAGTATAGTCAACATCAGAAGCTTGTTGAAAACCTTTAACAACCAAACAAGTTTTATAGTATTAAGTAGTGCCATTAAGATTTCATTTAGTGTGAAACACCCATTTACAACTGACAATGTTGGCATTTAGAGGAGGAGGAACAAGAGTCCAAGTTTTATTAAGATGGAAAGCAGTGAACTCGTCAAGCACAGTCTGACGCCAGTGAGGAAATTTATTGGCTTAGGTAAAAAAGGTAGGGTCAGGAGAAGATATGGTAAGCATAGGGTAAGTGATGTAGTCAAAAAAAGAGCAAAAAGTACAAGTTTGATCACGAGTCCATGTGATCACAAGATGGGTAGATGGTGGTAGGTGATGTGAAGTTGGAGAAGGTACAAAGGAGAGTGGTAACAAGGTTTGAGGAAGTGGGTTGAAGGTAAGAGAAGTGAGCGAAGTGTGGAGGTGGAGGATGTAAAGTATACTTATGGAGAAGAAGCATAAAGAAAGTCATGCTCAAGAAAATGAACATGGCGAGAAATATAAAGTTTTAAGGTTTGAAGATCAAAGCATCAATATCGTTTATACTAAGAATAGTAGCCAAGGAAAACACATAGAGTGGATTTGGGTGTTAATTTATCAGGGCAAGTATAGTTAAGAAAAGGAAAAACAAGGACATCCAAAAAATAGTAAATTTGAAAGGTTTAATGGGGTGGTGAATAGAGAGTCATGGGGGGATTCATTATAAAGGATAGGAGAGGGTAATATGTTGATGAGATAAATAGCAATGGAAAAGGCTTCAAACTAGAAGACTTTGGGTGGAGAAGCATGAAGAAGAAGGGTGAGGCATGTTTCAGCAATATGACGAATTTTGAATTCAGTAAAACCATTTTGTTAAGGGTTGTAGGGGTAGGAAATGCGGTAAGTGATATCGTTGTTAGTAAAGTATTGGGAAAAGGCATCTTTGATGAGTTCAGGGGCTCCATCACATTGAAAAATTTTAATAGTGGTGGAAAAATAAGTTTTCATTTATGGTTTTGAAAGTTTGAAAAATATGCAGGATATGAGATTTGTGAACAAGAGGAAATATCTAAGTATATCGACTAAAATCATGAATAAAAATAATAAAATAACAATAAACAAAAAAAGAATAAGACGGGGAAGGTTCCCAAATATCACAATAAATAAGTTGTAAGGGTGTGGTAGATTGATAAGAAGAGGGTGAAAAAGGAAGACGAGCACTTTTTCCTTAAAAACAAAAAGTACAAGGAGTTATGATATTTGAACTAACACTTAAAAGCTTAGATAATTTAGAAAGTGTAGATCAATATGGGTGACTAAAACGTTGATGCCGAATGTTTAATGGAGCTGGAGTGATTATGTAAGCAACAGGATTTTGGAAGTGCAGTGGAATCTTTATTGGATAGAGATTAATGTGGATGGAACCCACAAAGAGTGGTATCTTGGATTGAATATCCTTCACAACATAACCAAAAAGATTAAATTTAATGACGCATAAATTATCAGTGACAAATTTAGCAACAGATAAAAGATTAGTAGTGAGACGTGGAACAACTAAAACATTATGAAGATGAAATGGATGAATTTATGTAGGAAATATAACAAGACATATGGAGCAAATTGGAGGAGTGTGATCATTACCAACAATTACTTGGTTTTAAACATCATATATAGTTATAAAGTCTACAAGATGAGGGTGAGGTGTCATGCGTGCAGTGGCATTAGTATCGGGTAACCATTTAACAGTATCACGGGAGAGAAAATGCATATTGTCTTTGGTGTCATGGTTGTTCATAACAGAAAAGGCTGTGTTAAGGGAGGGAAAATCAGAGAGGGATCCAGTTGGGCAATTCCTAGACTCAAAATACCAAAAACTACAATAGGCTGCAATATGATCCCATTTCAAACATATTTGACATTAGGTGGTTGGTTTAGGAAAACTAAAGGTGGGTTGGGTGGGCTATTGTGGGTTATAATGTTTGGAATTAGGCCTAGATGTATTGGGATAATGAATTGTGTTTAGTTGATGGGGTGGATTATTGTGGCTTTTAGATTAGGTTGGCGCGGGTTGTTGGTGTTCGACCCAATCCACTTGGATTCATAAGAGGAGAATCCATTAGGGTTTCAGCTCCAGTTGGGTTGTTTGTCGCCAAAATGCCTGTGTCCACCAGAGGAAGAGTGTCAGCCGCAAGTGTGCGACAGATGACTCACACTTTTACCAGACTCAGACGTCAAAAGAGCCGCTTCAGTGGAGGGAACACAGAAGAATGATAGTTAGGAGACGCTGCTCGTCGATGAGGAGTCGAGCATGAAGATTCGAGAAGCTAATAAGGGAGTCGCGTTGCTCGATGGCAGTGACCAAGGATTCGTATTCATTAGGGAAACCATTGAAGGTGAGCAGAACGAGGTCATCATCCGAGATGCTATCTCTAATGGTCGCGAGCTCCTCTACAGTGGTTGATACTATGTTGAGAAAATAAAAAACAAAGGAGGTGCCTTTCTTGAGCGTGTAAAGCTTGCGACAAAGTAGGGAGCACTGTGAGAAGGATTGCTGGAGGAAATGACGTTTAAAGACAAGCCAAAAATCACGAGCAATATGGCACCTGAGTGCTTGACTGGCAATGGAAGTGGAGAGGGATGTCGTGAGATAATGGTAGACAACTTGATGTATTCGGGAGACATGATATCGACATTGGGATCATCAATTAGGAAGAGAAGAGTCCTGTTAATGTATCCGAGGAGATCAGAAGCTGTAAGAACAAATTGAACTTAGTTTCACGAAATCAGGTAATTTGTTGCTTCTATAAGTGTTGTAAGGAAATTAATTAATTGATTGAATTGTAAAATTGAGTTTATGTATTCTGCCATTGTTGTGGTTGTGTGTTGATGATGGATACTAGGTTCTTGAATTTTAATAGTGAAGTTTCTGTGGGTGTTTTGAGTTGTTCTGAATTTGTGTATAACTGGAAAAAAAATAGATGTTAAACGAGTTAAGTGTACGCTTTGATATCATGAAGAAGATTATGGAGATGACAATACAACTAATAAGTTTATCTAATCTTATCAGCAAATATCAATTTGATTGAGATATAGATAAAAAATGCGATCAAGTTTTTGAGATACGTATAAAAAATGCCATCAAAGGTAATAGACCTCTAGCTTATACATATGACCCCAATAAATCTTCTTAAAAGGATCGGATAATACTCATATAAACTTTTAATTATCAATGATGAAGAAGATTGCTTTATAAGTCTTAAATTTAGATTGACTGATTAATAATTTAATTTAATTCTTTTTATAAATTATTAATTTTTATATATTTATAAAAACTTTCACCTCTGTTTTTTTTATTTATGAAATTTAACTATTCACCTTTCATATAAAATATCACATAACAATATATTTGTCCACAGGAAATGAAATGTTTTTTGATTACGACTCTCATTAGTGGCAACACGTCATTATCCATAATCACCTATTTGATTACTTTCAAGTTATTTTTTTATTTATCAGTCCATTCAAATAAATGTGATCGACATATAATTTAGTTTTAACTTTATTTTAATTAATATTTTAAAATTTTCAAAACCCATCACTATAATTTTTTTATATTGATAGAACTTGAAATTATTATTCTTTTAAAACAGATACAAACAATATATTTTAAATTTATATTTTTTAAAAAATATAAATAAATTATGATTCACATGCAATGGAAAGGAAGTCCACATCACTAGATTGGACCATCATGTCTAGCATGTGAGTATGGGCCTCCCCAAATTTTAAGAGTTTCGAGGACATATAACCGAATCACATGCCCAACGTGATTGGTTCATTGATTCTGAATATGAGGGGCATATATTATGTTTTACTACTTTCGTTATTTATTTAAGCTAAATTAAAATCTTTGTCCAAGCACAGTTAATCTTAATCACACCTTAAATGTGATTAGTCGCTAATTAATCGTGAGACTTAAGCAACCCTAATCGTGTTTATGTCTGTGAATTTTGTAAGCGTTAACTTTAGAAAATATTAAGATTGAAAATTTAAAGTCATACGCACGAAATTAATATGATCATTACTATTCTAACTACTCTTATCTTATATGTACGTGTTAATCACACCGTAAATGTGATTAGTCACGAACTAATCCCGAGATTTGAAAAACCCTAATCATGTTTTTATTCGTAAATTACTAAATTTTGTAAGTACTCACAGTGGATTAGTATAATGGTAAACAAGTTAATTTTTTAAAAAAAATTAAAATTAAAATTATAAATTTTTCCTCACGAGATTAGTATGACCATTACTACTCTACCTATTATTTTTCTCAATGTTTTAAAAGCTGAATCGAAAATTAAACCGGTAAAAAAGGCTTAAGATTTGAAAGATTCAACCAGTATTAGAACGTCATAAAATTGAATAAAGATTGAATAAATTTTAAAAATTTGAAATTTAAAGTTTAATTAAAAATAAAATATTTAATTTATAATAAGTTATTAATTTATAAAACTTGACCAATTAATTAATAAACTAATCGAATTTTAATACAAGAGTTATTAAATAAAATCAAATCGAAAACTTAAAAACAAAACTGAAAAGTTAAATAGTTTAAGATTTTTACGATTAAACCAGTCGAATCTTTTAATTGTTGACACTATAGTGTAATTAGTCACTAATTAATTATAAAATTTGAAAATTTTAATTATTACAATAAATAACAAATTAGGATTCCGTTTTTAAAGTTAAAAAATTTTAAGTTGATAGTTTGAAAAAAAAAGTGATTTAAAATTAACTTAATAAATAAAAATATAAAGAATTATGTGAATAAGAAATTAATATTTAATGATAATTTCCCACTTTTGAAAGTTAGGACAGAAATAATGGGATAGAATTTGTTAACAGAATCTATAGGAATGCTTGTCCAAACGGAACTCGTCCATTTTGAACCGCTTGATCTTTCTCTGATCAACGGTTGTAACAGCTTCAGATTGATTGTGCGGGTACAGTAGGTCTGCCTGGAACTTGAAAATCCTGTGGGCCTAACGTAACTTTAATAAATCTCACCAAACTCAGACAGTGTCTGTTACTTACCTAATAAATAAAAAATATGTAATTCAAGTCGAAGGAGTCTATTTATTAATTATATTAAGGTTGTATATTATTGAACTTTTTTAAATTTTATGTTTCGGTAAAATTTGAATTGAGTATTTTATTGCTGTTGTTGTTGTTGTTGTTTTTAATTATATTTTTAAAATTAATTGAAAATTTTTAATTTTAATTTTTAATAAATTAAGACGCAAGTTCATTTTTTAATAATTAAAATTTTGATAAAATATTTTTGGAGAAATTTAAATTTGAAATGAAAAAAAAAAAAGACATGTAAAAACCTCGAGGCAACATTTGTCAGAAGCAAGTGCCTATCCAATGCACGTGCCCCTTATAAAAGGTCACGTAAGTGGCGATGATGAAAAATATTATTTTAGATCTGATGGTCCTAAGCGAGAAAGTCCATAGGCAGCCATAGGTATGTTGTAGAAGAAACTGAAGTGAGTTAACTAAGCCTAAACTCTTTACAAAAATAAAACTACACACACTCCCAGAGACAGCGAGAGAAGGGGAGAGGGTTTTCAGAGCACATCGACAGAACGCCACTCTCTGAACTTAGAATCCCGAAGAAACTAGATCCTAATGGGGGAGGTCTTGAAACACTAGAATCTCTATACTTTTTTCATCATTTATGTAACCAGTAACTTGCTTTTAAATGTATTGAACTTTGTGTTTTGGTTCTGATTTTGAGGGTGGTGTGTGGGTTGTTTTAGGAGGAGAAGAAACCGGCAGTGGAGGAG
>JAOQMM010000007.1:15903658-15929098 GCA_027563515.1 Erythroxylum platyclados
GAGAAGGAGGAAGATAAAGGAAAAGAATCCAAAGAAGAGAAAAAAGGCAAGGAAGGTGATGACAAACAAAAGAAAGGTGGCGAGCAAGAAGAGAGTCAGGACAAGAAAGCAAAAGAAAGTGAAACCGAAGGTAAGCCGACGGAGGAACTCACAGAAGAGAACACAGTTGTGGAGCTGAGGAAAAATGATTATTACTATTACCCACAAAGCTATGCAAGGGAGTTCTATGCATACCCTCCTCTTCCTCCTCCTCCTCAGATCTTCAGTGATGAGAACCCCAATGCATGTTCTGTTATGTAAAGAAAAGCTCAAATCCGTGTGGCTGAGGTGGGATTTTGGGGACAAAACCAGTCGATAAATTTGCATATACATCCTTCTCTCATGTGCCTTCTTCTTTTCTGTAGCTTCTGGTTAAAAGTGTCATCTGCAGATAAACTGTAGAATTTTGTGAGGCATTGTACCTTTTCCCCCTTCTTTAACTTGTCATATATATAACTATATGAATAATGATATAAATGTTACAGTGAAGCATATAAATTCCTACCATGTTTTCTCTCTATTTCTGTAGAATTTGTTATTAGTTAAGATTAGCAATAAGATTACGTATTATTCGTTCTTTGTCAACTACATGTTTCAAGCAACAATTTGAAATTTTACTTAAATTAATTTATGTGATGGGTCTAATCAAGCAGGCAAGAACAGGAAAAACAATTGTTAAGATTGATTAGTTTTTATTTTATTTTATTTTATTTTATTCTTTATAATTGTCCATTTTTAACACTTATAAAGAACAAAAAGAGATAAAATTTTACTTTTTTTTATGAGCCTATAAAACATTAGCAACTGCTTGGGTTTAATTCAACTAAGCCAATCACAAAACAAGTGGGGTGGAGCTGAAATGAGTGTGAGATTTGAGGAAATGATTAGATCATGGACCCAGATATTTGTTTCTTTGAGCTGGTTCTGCAGCAATCAGCATCCACCTAAAGAAGAAAGAAGAAAAAGAGAGTGGCTTTTAAGTGTTCAAAATAATATTAGCTTGGAAAGTGGCTTTCGTCACAGTAATCAAGCATTTTTTATTGTATTCCTGAAAGCAATGGAATGATAAGGATACCAACAAAAGGATATGGTTTTGGTTCATTTTCCCTTCATCATATAAAAGAAAGAGATAAGGAGACAAAAGGATTGAGCTAGATGAGGCTGTGATGTCATGTTTTCGACAAGGAACATGAGGGATTATTTTTGTTTATAATAAAAAATTGGCATCTATAAGTAATTTATCTATCTCGGATCTTATTAGTTCTTGAATCCAAATTTTTCTAAGTTTAACCGTCATTTGACCATGGTAAATAATGAATAAAATTGAAATTTTGAAATATACTTGAAAGAGATTATCCTTATTCACAGAAGAATTTAAAGTTTAATTAAAAAAGAAAATTTTTAAATGAAATATTTATCTTAGTTTATAAAATTTATTAATTTAAAAAAACTAACAGATTAATTAATAAACTGATTAATTTTTAATAAAAAATTATTAAAATAAATTAAACTAAAACATTAAAAATTAAGCTAAAAATTACTCGATTCAAAAATTTTATAATTGAATTAGCCAAACTAATTAGTTTTTTTAGTGAAGTAGTTTCCATATCAGTAGCAATGAGCATTGAAAAGGGTCTTATATGTCATAAATACATTATTCATAAATTCGAGAATTTATTTAAGAATAAAAGTTCTATATGTTCGAAAATTTATAATTCCATAAATTCGAGAAAATATTGTGGATATATGTTTTTTGTTTTGTTTATTTTTAAATACTTTAGTGTCTTAATTTATTTTTAAATATTTTATACTTTTTAAAAATGTTAAAATAATTTTTACCAAATTTTTGCTGACTTATTTTAACAAATTGATATGTGATTTTGAGTAATAAATAAGTGATAATTTACTCAATTTTGTAATAATTACTCAAAATTTTAAAAATAGAACTAAAATATTCCAATTTTCAATTTTAATGAAAACAGTTCGACATTAAGTTTTAAATTAATGTGGATGACGCGGTAAACCACATCAGAGCAATATTTTTGTTACGTGGCTATCACATATTATATTTGTGTCATGTATAAATTTTATTATTTAAACATTAAAAATATCAAACACTCTAAAATAATTATGAAATAAAACATATGAAAGAGTGTATAATTATTTTCAGGTTTTGATATTTTTAATTTTTTTGATAATAAAATTATCCGTGATACAAATATAATATGTGACAGACACGTGATAAAAATATTAATCTTATGTGGCGATCAGAATTACGGAAAATTTAATATCAGACTATTTTTACTAAAAAAAAGAAAGTTATAGCAGTTTACTACCCTTTTTTTAAATTCTAGTTAATATTATAAAATCGAGTAAAGTTTTGATTTTTTTATAATTAACCATTTTAATAATAAATTATGTTTAAATAATTTTAATAAAAATTAGTGTAAGATCCTTTGTTATATTTTTGTTACTTTAATATATATTTTAATTAATTAAAATATATTTAAAATAAATAGAATTACAGAAGATTTTATATCTTAATACCAATCCAATTAAATTTTCCTTTATCAATATGTCATTTGTATCTTGGTTTCACCGGAAATGGCACACATTTTCACATTGATCTTTGGAAAACTCCTTCAGAAGAACGCACCTGCAGCTTCCTCAAATTTCCAGGTTTAGATTTTCTGTGCCTAATATCCCGTTTTAACCGTGTTTTGCTTCAAAAATTACATCATTTTATATCTGTTTATATCTAAAATGACGTTTTTTTCAGTAGACTTACAAGGTATTTTACGTAGGCCCGAAATATCGGTGGCACCTTTAAGTCAATACCATACTTAGATTATTTCTTGCTCATGTCTGTGTAGAACCCCAAAGGGCGGCTTAGCACTACCACTAAATATTTATCACTGCTGCACACACAAGAAGAATTTGAACCCCTTATCTTACTTAAGCGGAGATCAGCCCGTGCCACTAAACTCCAGCGCGCTCAGTGGTTATTTTTTAACGCAAAACAGAGTTAGAAATAGTGATACATAACATCTGACGCCCAAATTTCCCCGAGCTCAAGTCCAAATTTTACTGCTACAGAACCCTATGAATCAATAGGATCGACTAGCACAAGAAAATGTTTCTGTTAAAACAGTTGACAGTAACTGAAAAGGCACGAAAACTAACTTGAGCTTTAGATTGAAATCAGAACCCGTGAGTGTGACAGTATAACCTACGAATGTCAAGATCTAAGAGAAAATCCAAACATTTTAAAGAAAAGTGAAAAGACAAATTTTCCTATAATTTCAATTTTTTAAAAAATTCTAACTTTTAAAAAAATTTTAAAAAATCATAATTTTCAAATTTTTTAGTACCCTTTTCTTAAATTTTAATTAAAAATAATAACCATAAATTTACTACACGAATATCAAGTTTATACTAATCAAATATACTGTTTGCATGGTGATTTAACTCAATTTATGAATTCAAATTAAATTAATTAAATATGACTGAAATTAATAATTAAATATAATAATAAATTATTAATTTAAATCTAGTTTAATTAGTTTGGATCGAATTTAATAACTGAGTTAGATTATTATGTTGTTGATATTTAATTAGTTTACATCTTATATTCATACTACAAGTTTTTTATTGTTATTTTTAACTGAAGTGTAAAAGAAAGATTTTTTAAAAATAAAAATTTAAAACAATTTTTGATAATTTTAAATATTATTTTTAAAAAATTAAATTAGCAATAAACAAATAATCATGTTTCAATGTATCAAACAAAGGCACTTATAGTCATTAAAGGGGTCAAATACTTCTAAAAATATTTATAAATAAATGATTAATTTGTTTGATAAGTTAGTCATAATATATAATCGGTAAGTTTGGCAAGCATAACGACTATCCGATTTGACTCGATTCTTGGTAGGAAATTATGATATTTGCACAAGAAAGCAAGCCATTATAGAGGAAGAAGAAGAAGAATAAAGTGTAATGATCAACATAGAATAACTTCTTGAGCATCCTGACAAATTTGCCGGTAGAAAATGTCGATTCAGTTCATGGGAGTGGGCTCGGTGGAACTCAAATTATAGTAGACAGATTCTTATATTATCATACGTCCCCAAGGTTATCGGCACATGGAGTTGCCCCTTTGTGTTGGTATTATGATGGGAGTAGGCATGTCGAGAGTTGTGTAAACACTTGTTTTGTATCAATTAATCATTGACTTGCTATAGATTATTCTACATAGGAATGCCACTATACCCTTTTCCTGTTTTTTTATAGAGGTTTTGTGACTGTTTTTGCAAGATATTTAGAATGATAAAAGTATATTTTAAACTGCAACGTTTATCGTAAAATATAATTTGAAATATAACTTTTAAAACGTTCAAATTAAACCTCAATGTGTTCAAAACATTCGAAACAAACTTCAAATAAATGAAAAATTTAACGAGATTGATTCTCTATCATTTAAATATCAAGTCAATACTAATGTGATGCTATTTTTATATTTTAAAATAAAAATAAGTCGCATTATCGCATAATTAGTTTTAAAATTAATTAGAAAATAGACTCTGTCATTTTCCGAAATTTATAAAAGGTGTGTCCCATTACCATGTGGCAAGTGGGATTCATTATTAGACATTTATAAAAGTAGGTCTCGTTTGTCTATTGACATTAAAATCTCCTTTTTGTTAAAAAATAAAAAAATGTGATCACGTTATTATTGACGTGAAATTTAATTTCATAAGGAGTTTATTTTGTTAAAATTTTCACCCATTTAAATCTTAAAGTCTGTTTTAAAAGTTTTCAAAACGTTAAGGTTCATTTGAACATTGCAAAATATTAAAGTCTGCTTTATATTCTACCATAAAGGTTAAGATTTAAAATACACTTTTAAGCTTTTATCATTCCAAGCTATGAGATTATAATGTGTATAAAGGTTGCTCCTTAAGGTTGGTAGGGTTTGAATCAGCATAAGAATGAAAAGATGTAATTTATCCAAAATATTTCTAAATTAAGATTAGTGGAGTGCTGAAATGTGTTGGATTTGTTATTACCAGTTGTTTAAATTCATTGCTTAAAATTTTATCGGTAAACAATAACGGCAACAATAATATTCAGTAAAAATTTCATTGACAGAATCTTAAGAATTCTAGTAATATGCAGTCTTATCTTTAACTAGTAGAATGACCGTTTTTAAATAAAATTACTAAATTTTCATTTTATTATTCAATTTTTTAAAACTATTAATTGAGTTTCACAATTACTAAAAATCAAATAACTCAATTTAAAACATTGATTTTAAACACAGAAGTAAGTATTACATAACATAACCGGTTTCATCGATATAAAAAATTTATAAATGTCATTGTGTCTCTTTTTATATTTTTTGAATGCAGAAGATATGAAATATAATAATATATGAGCTCAAAGTGTACAACTTTGGGGCCACCTCTAAATAAAGCAAGTCCCTAACTTTTCTTTTTGTCATCTCCTACATTCAACTTTATGAAAAAATGGCCTTTTCCGACACATTTCTTTTTCTTCCTCCATTCTTATTGACGTAGCTTTTTTGTCATTAGCAATTGGAGTGCCATACGTGCATTATTATATGAATTAATGCAGCTTTTAGTGTAACTAAATACCAAGTTAAAGTTGGTATCTAATTTAATTTTAATACAGTATAATATTAGCATCAATTAATACCAAATATTTAAATTATAAAATATTATCTCATTTTTAATAAATTATATTTAAAATAAATTTTATTTTTATTTTTAATCTATTATTATACCGATATTTAGTTCAATATATTTATAAGAACTTCATTCATATGGGTCATTTAAAAATATCTCTATTAGCTAGGGATAAAACTGCATACTACTAGATGTCTCCAGACCTCGCATCTTAATGAAATTTTAACTGAGTATTATTGTTATTTTTATTATTGTTATTACATCTATAAGAACTTGAACATTAAAACACATATCGATATGTTCTAGATAGAAAATTTTCAGATTGCAATTAAATTACATTTACATTATCCATAAATTTCTGTTGCAATTTTTAATTTTATTTTTTGTTTTTATTTTTATTTTAAATAAAAATAAAAACTATTTGGTTGTTAATATAAATGATAATAATTAGATAAATTTTAAAAATAAATTATTTTATCATAAAATTTAAATATTATATTAAAATAAATAATTGAATAATTAATTTTTATTTATACAATAATATTTATTTTATTCTTTAATTAAATTTTATATTTTGAATATAATTTAATTTAAAATTAAAAGATAGTTAATTTAACATTGGAAAGCCTGGAGCAACTCATTGCCAAGTTGTGAAAGAAATGATGAGGTGGTGGTTGCGGTGGACTCATCAAGCTGACAAAGGTCATTGTCCTGTAAACATCCGTAGGATTTACAATACTTTTGCGTGATCTCTTGCCAATGTTGCACTTGTGAACCCTTTTTATAAGTAAACTAACATTTTGCATTTTAAATAATTAAATAAATCTCTATTATTATTTTAATACTATTTTATATTTTAGTATTATTAAAATAAGATGTAAGTGATCGCAAAAATAAAAGTAATGATTTATTTATTTATTTTAAGTATTTACATTTAACAAATATTTTTAAAATTATATCAATACTTAATATGTCCGAATTACTTAGCTTTAACGTAATATAAACTAAATTTATGACTCATATATTAAAAATTGCGAAAAACTTAATTCAATTAAAATTTAAAGTATTATAATATATTATGAAAGCATAAATAAAGATAAATATTAATTTAAACTTTTTATAAAACATTAGTGGACAATTCGCTGCTTAATATAATAATAATAGTAATAATAATAACTTATTTAAGTTTTGTAAAATATTAACATGTAAATTATATAACTAACTAATATTTAGATATTTGATATTAATGTTTAATAAATTCAAATTATCTTTAATAATTTCGTATGAACTAAATTAATGACTTAATTATTAAAATTATTATAAAATATCATATATTAAAATACTAACTAACTAAATTTTTTTGATAAAATGTTATTGACATTCAATTTTGGAAACATGCATGGCCCTCAATTTCATTTGTCAACAGGATTTCCACATATCCTGATCGTCGTTTTCCATATCTTTTCCTGCCCTTTCCTCCCAATTTCCTGATGTTATGCTTCTGTCTACGTTTGTTACTTTTCGAAACAATCAACTGAATACGAAACTTCGGGTGGACACCAAAATCAAATGAAATTTGCATATTCAATGAATCGAAGACTAATGTTCATGACCACCAATATTTTATCTCTATTTTTTTATAAAATTTTAGAAGAAATAATTTTTTTAAAATTAGTTAAGTCACCTAAATTTTTGTATCTTCTATCCTAATAAAGATTTATTATTTTGAGAGTCAAATTTTAAATTTAAATATTCAGTTATGAGTATTTAATTATAAACGTACAAAAAGATTTACAAACTCAAATTGTATTTCAAAAAGAATGAAAGACGCAATTATCATATTTCAAATATTAACAATGAGTTTCAAAAATATATAACCAAAACTAATAGTTTAAATGTAGAGTAAATACCAATGATTAAAAAATTCAACTAATTAAACCGGTTTAACCATAAAATCCTCTAACCTTTCAACTTTTCGGTTCTATTTCTGTTAATAAATTTTGTTGTAAAAAACTTATCAATTTATTAATTAATTGGTCAGTTTTGTGAATTAGTAAATTCTTGTAAATTAAAATAAATCAATTAATTTTTATTTAATAATTTCTTTTTAATTTAATTTCAAATTTTTTAGTAGGTAAGGATAGTCTCTTTCAATTATATTCGAATTCTTTAATTTTATTTAATATTTAATCAGTTTATGAATATCTAATTATGGTTGAAACTTTTAAACCTTAAACTCAGTTTAACTTTCGGTCCGTTTTCTAAAAGATTGATTATATGTTTAACAATATATCATTTTTGTTAAAATAATCAAGGAAGATCTACAGAAAAAGAAAAAAGAGGCTATATTTGTGTCTCTTACTCTTAATTAAATACGAGGAATCTCCTAAACACTGAAGAGTGGGTTTAAGATCGTCTGTTCTGTTTAATCTGTTCTAAATCGATACCACAAGTTTTATATTAAATAAATAAAATATGTTAGAAGTTTGTGAATGAAAATTTATGATAAGAGATAATAACAGATTAAAAACAAAAAGAAGATATGATCCTAGGGATTGTCTCACACCAATATCATTGTTTTTTGCAATCAAAGTACAGCAAGTCTAGTTGTCCAAATCTTCACATTAAAACTCTCAACAACTACTGTACAAATTAATTTTGAATGTAATGCAAACGGTTGGAGGAAAGACGTGTACGTTTGCTGTTCTTCACCAACGTCACTGCTAAACAGTACCAACAATGGTGGGCCGTTCTGCAGAAAACAACCCTTCCACTAATATTCACTGCAAAATGATTGTTTTAACAGTGACTGTCTCTGGTAGTGACGTGATAGAAGGAGGATGCTGATTCTTTTCTTTTAACTACTAAATTCGGCTGACACCGTTCTCTGGCCGCTAGTGGTGGTGGGACGTGGTGAGTGGCGGTGATGGGTGGCTAAAGAAAAGCTCGCATTTTCAGGCATCGCCTGTTATCTTCTTTTCTCATAAACCCTTTCGCTTTTGCCTGAAAATGTTACTTTTTCCTTTCTAAATTGGTGTTGTCATTGCGAGTAATAAACTAATAAGATGCTCTTGCCATTACCAGGAACTTAAAACGCCGCAAATGGTCGTAGTTCTCATCTTCTTAGCAGCCTTTTTGTTGTGTGGATCAGTGAGCTCTGAGTAAGGACAAGATAAGATCACGTGGTGGTCTCTGAGAGTTGAGTCGTGTGTAGCTCAAAGCAGGGATAGGGAATTTCAGGCTGGAAAGTGTTATATACTATACTATAACAAACTAGTCTTAGTTATGGTCCTTATCCATTTCCATCATTAGCCTTTTGGCTATATTTATGACAATTGTAGCTAAAAGTCATTATTTTAAGTAAATTTTTTAAAATCGTAGCTAAAAGTTATATTCAACCGAGTTATGATATACAAGTTAAGGTAGATAAGAATAATATTACTAAGATATGTGACGTTATTTACACTCAAAAAATTCTATAGGTGATAATAATAATAATATATTTTATTGTTTTTGTTATCTTTGACTAAAAATAGGATGTAAAATGAGGAAGCAGACAGACAGAGAGAACTAACAAGAATATCCCAGGTCCGCCGGTATGGCGATGGCCACGTGAACCTCGGTTGAATCTGACGTCGCAAATTTGGAACCCCGGGACCTCAAATCCAACTTGCCGCCGCTAGATGTGACGTGGTGAGAATATTCATCACCCCCACTCTCTGTGGACGGCCACGTAGGCTTCACGACATTTGAAGATAAGAGTATGGATACAGTTTGGATCACAATGATGATGACGTGGGGCATTGGAAAAGAAGCGGGACCCACGTCATGGGTCCAAATGCTAATCTACAGTCGAGCCCACGTGACGGCCTCTGCGCTCCACTTACCACTTTACTATTTTCGTACTTCTTGGCTCTTGTCTTTTTTCCACAATTATTAGTATGTGATAATGTAATAAAATTTTACCGTGTCAGTGGGGCCGCCTGCTTTCTACTGTACGGTTACTATTAAAGTACATTTATTTTGTACTTGGCATTATTAATAAATGTGTATTAAAGTTATATTTTAAACCAATATTTTTAAAATAGAATATTAAGTTAGCAAGACAAAAAATTTAATCAATATTAGTAAAAAATTAAATAAAACTAAATAATTAGATTTTTTATTTATCAAAAAATTAAAATTTAATTAAAAATATTAATTTATTTATTTTAATTTATAAGAACTTATTAATTTACAAAAATTAACTAAATAATTAATAAATTGATTTATTTTTAACAATAAAAATTATTAAAATATAAAAATTGGACACTTTAAAATTTTTACAATTTAACCCGTTGATTTGATTGAATTTTTTATTCATTGTGTTAAACAAAAAACTTATAAATCATTTAAGATGTAGAAATTTGAATTTTTTTTACCATTTGAGAGGAATAAATATCATAAATAAAACACCTTTACGAATCTTATTTGATACTTAAATCTTAAGTTAATTACCAAAAAAACCTAAAATTTTATCAAATTTTCAATTATAACCCGAACTTTAAAAAGTAGCAATAAAATGCTCAAACTTTTAATTTTTTAAATTTTAGCCCGAACTTCAAAACATTGCAATAAAATGCTCAAACTTTCAATTTTTTTCAATTCTAGCCTAACGTTAGTGTTTTCATTAAGTTTGCTAATGTGACTTGTCACGTGTTTTAAAAACTTTAACTATTAATACACGTAAGCTAAAATTAACACAACAAATGAAGACTAATGAAATAACGTTGTTTAATCATATAATAAAAATGATATCGTTGTTTAAAAATGAATTAAATCAGATTACACAGCCCCGACGACCTTAAGTTTTGATTTTAATTTTTTTCCTTTGTTTTCAATTTGTTCTCTCGACGCCTTCACCCTTCGATTTTTATATTACGCAGCCCCGACGCCCTCACACTAAGGGTGTCAGGAGAATGAACTAAAAACAAAGGGTTTACTGATGTAGTACACTGTAATGCGAAAGTAGTTTAATGCCTCAGAAGAACAAACAGAAAACAAAATACTAAGGGTATCGGGAGAACAACAGATAACGTTGGGCTATAATTTAAAAAAATTAAAAGTCTGAGCATTTTATTGTCACTTTTTAAATTTTGAGCTATAATTGAAAAAATTGAAAGTTTAAGCATTTTATTGCTGTTTTTTAAAGTTCAGGCTATAATTGAAAATTTGTTGAAAGTTTGGGTTTTTTTGTAATTAATCCTTAAATCTTTTATGTTTAATTTTTATTCTTGTCAAATATATATTAAATTATTTTTATATTACTTTTTCATTTCAAATAATTAGAGAGTTCTTTCTTTAATAGAATTTATTGAAATTTTAAAGTACTCTTAAACATTTATTTGATTTGAATATATTATTCTAATGAGTAATTTATTGTATAGATAAATGTTTTAAAACAAATTAAATTGGTAAGACAAGAACTTTAAAGTTTAAAAAGTTTAATCGGTATTAAACTATTATAAAACTGACTAAAAATTAAATAAAATTAAAAAATATAGGTAAAAGAGATTGTCTTTGTTCATCAAATAAATTGAAGTTTAATTAAAAAAGATTATTAAATTAAAATTAATTGATTAATTATAATTTATAAGAACTTATTAGTTTACAAAAATTGAACAGTTAATTAATAAATTGATCGATTTTTAACAACAAGAGTTATTAAAGTAAAATAAATCGAAAAGTTCAAAATTGAACCTAAAATTTAAACGATTCAAAATTTTTACAATTGAACTGGAGAAATTAGTTGAATTTCTGATCATCTGTAAAAATCAATAGTTTATAAGTTATTGCATATAATTAGATGTAATTGAATATATATTTAAATAATAATAATTACAGTTTTCTATAAAAAGTACTTATATTGATTTAAAAATATTATATGATATTTAAAATTGGCATAAAAATTATTTAAAAATATGAAATTAAATAATTTTATTCTTTCAATTTTTAGTACATATTTCAACAAATTAAACATATGAAAATGACTAATAAAATCCTTATTCCAAAAAAATTATTTTGCCAACTCAAATGAGGAGTACAAATGAACATTTCAACACAATAAAAGTTTGTTTTAATTGACATTGCTGATATTTTCTTGTCAAGTTCCTAAATTCATGAAAAATTTAATGAAGATATCTACAAGCAAACACGTAAGCAGATAAAAGAAGAAGTAAGCGCCAAATGGGATTTCATTGTCACATACGTACAGCTCAATAAACCGATCTGTTACTTGAAAGGCATCTTATGGTGAGGAATAGCTATGCTGCCGTGTTAAGCTAAATTTGGATTAAATTAAAATTTTAAAATTAATTATTTTTAATAATTTATCCAATACAAAAGAATAATAATTAATCAATTTAAAATAATATATTTTATACATTAACGTGGTGAGAGATAGTTAGGGATTATAATGGACTGACCATGAGTTTAAATTCGGGTATTTTCAAATTTTAATAGGTCAATTTATGGGCTAAATCAGACCCAGATCAATTCAAAACTTAACTTTATTTAAAAAGATTAAGTATTGGGCAAAGTTAAACCTAAATAATCTAGATCCGAATTTAATTAAAAATATTATTTTATACTTTTAATTTTAAAAAACTTAGTGAGACGAGCTGGCCATTGTCATCTTTAGAGACAGTGACTATAATAGTGTGTTCATGGTCCTCACATGGCCACACAAATTTGGTGTTTGCCTTCTCCTTTAGTTTCAACAATCCAGGCTATGGATTTTCTGGACCATCACAAACCAAAGTCTTGTAATTTTCTTTTTGGTACAATGAAACGTCTATGGTCACAAAACAAGTGTGTAAGAAGCTTCGTGGGAATCTACTACATGTTACGTGGGGACCAAGAACCCTAGTTTGTTCGTTTGTTTATTTATTGATTTCATAAATTCAATTTAAATAAAATAATTTTCAATTTATTTTATTATAATGAAAAAAATTGTGCATGTATTTTACATAACAATTCACAATCATATATTAAAAAATTTATAAATTTAAATTAAGTCGATCGTCTAGTTTATATATAATAATTTTATTGAACCCTTCTCTTTAAAGGCGCTAAAGATTAAAATAACTTTAAATTTTGTTTGTGGTGCTCCGAAGCACTAAAGGAAGGGATTTGGCATAATAATTATTGTTCAACGATAACAAAAATAACAAAAATAATTTAGTAAAATTCTCGTCAATCGTGTGGTTTAAAAAATTTCTCAAGTATGCAATCTTAGAGAAACTATTTTCAATAAATTTACATAAAATGCTTAACTATTGTTCAATAATAGCAAGGTTTTAAAAACGGATCAGACTAGCTGATCCGATCGAAAAAAGTTTGAACTGACTTATTGTTCGGTTTAGTTTCATTTGATAACTTTTTAACATAAAAATCGGTCCATTAAGTAATAAATCGGATGACTTTCTAAAAAAATCGGCCCAAAAACTTGCCAATTTTTAGAAAAATCCGATAAAGTAGTTTAAAAATCTGTCAAAATGTGGAGTCTACTAACAAGTTTTACACACCAATATGAACTTGCATCAATTCAGAGTTCATTAATAGAAGTTGTTCTTTTTTTTAGAGTTGCAAATTGAAGTTGTTTTTGTGCTAGGTTTTCAGTTTTCAATCATTTGTTTTTCTTTTCAATTCTCTTATATAATTTAATTAATAAATTATATATTTAAAATTATATATTATTTATTTTATATTTTAATTAAAAAAATTTTATTTTAAATTATTATTTTTAAAAAATAAATTACATTTTTATTTATTTAATCTCACTAATAAATTATATTTATCAAAATTTATGTTCGTTATTTATCTCTTTATACTTTAATTAAAAATTTTAAATTATTATTGTTAAAAACTAATTATTATTTTTATTATTAATTTATTTAATAAATTAAATTATTAATTAATATATATAAGTAATTTTGCTTAAGATAATTTAAGAATGTGTTAAAATATAATATTTAAACTATAAAGAAGTATGTTTAAAGGGTATTAGAAAAAGTTAAAATAAAGTTATAGTCTTTTTTATTGACTTTCTTTAAATATACTTAAACTTTTATTAGTTTTTAAATAAATGATAATATAAAAATATAATTATAATAATAATCATTATTTTAAATTTTATGTTAGATTCAATCTCAGTTTAAATTTTTAAATTTATTATTAGTTTATTACATATTAATAAACATTATTAATGCATTTTTATTTTATAATATATTTTACCTTTTTTATAATTTTTACTTCTTATTTATTATAAACCGACTTTATAACGGTTTAATACTGGTTAAACCTTTAAACCTTAAATCTTTTACTTGACCGATTCGATATTCAGTCTGATTTTTAAAACACTGATAATAATATATTAATTTAATTATAAATCTAATTGGAATTTCTATGGCTGTGATGCGTGATTATGTAACATCCTCATTTAGTCACTCCTATGAATTGGAATGCAAGAAGAAGGTATCACACGTGTCCAGTCATTTATGGAACGATGGATTAAAAATCAAAGAATCCTAGACACTTCAAGAAGTGAAAATTGCAAATGGCAAATGCATTCGAAATAGTCCACCCCTTAAGCCTTTCATTGGAACTTGGAAGGGTTATTTATTCAACTTTTTTTTTTCATAATTGTGATTTTTAACTAATAGAAATTATAATAAGTTGAATAAGTTTAGATTGAGTTTAAGCTCGAATTTACTTGACATGCATAAAATAATATCGTTTTATATTAAAAATTAGATTAATTGAATTGAGTCTCAAGTTAATTAGTTCTAAATTATATTGATTAAGTCCAATCAAATTTGTTCCAAATCTAACCTATCATATTGTCATAGTTACTTTTCTTGTTGTGACTAAGAATTATTATTTTTCCACACTTATAAAATTTTTGAAAAAGATTATTTTATATATTGATAACAAATTGGTAAGACTAAAAGTAGATATTAAATTTGATTTAATTGAGTTTGGACTTGAATTAAGGCTGAATAAATTTTTTATTTTAATTAATTATAACAAATTAATCACATCAATCTAAATTTAATAAGTCAAATCAAAATTTTGATTTAAATATTTAAATTCGATCTATATTAATCTTGAAATTTCATATAAAAAAGATTTATATATGGATTAAAAAATTTTATCACACACAACAAAATTTGGATCGCCTAGTACTAAAAACAACAAAAGTACAATCACAAGGCCAATAGATGCAAAGGATCGCTGCAAAACCAATAGTTTTGACATGATCGATCAATTGTTAGATGGAAAGGAAGAGATATAAGGAAGAAATAATTGAAACGTAATTCTCAATCACATAGGGTCAAATGTCTCATCGAAATCTTTATAGACCTCATTATAATAATAATTGTATACACCTTCCTAAACACTTCATCGATCACAAAGTCTCGTAGTCAAAATTTCTCTCAATTTGGTCGGTGGGTATAGTAGAACCTGAGGGAATGAATGGTGAGTGTGTAAGGTGATATGTGTTATGGCCCTAAATTAAGCAATTTGATGCGGTTTTTGGCAGCAAAAAGCAGGACAAATAGACATAGAAAGCAATGGTTTAAGTTAGCTATTCAACCTGTGGATCCATTTGGTGGTTCACCTGCTTTTTGTTCGAGGTGGGTCCAAAGTTAGGATTCCTTTTTAAAATAGTGGTTGTATGGGACATATGTAATACATTATAAATTATATATTTTAAAGAAGTTAAATAATAAAACTAATTTAATTAATATTTATAAATTAAATATATTTTTATTCATCATTTTTTAAAGGTTCAGATCACCTTTTCCCATTATTCTGTACTTACCATGTTCTATGAGCATTAATCCATTCAATTTCTCTAACCTATGCCTACCTTGTTCTATGGGAATTCATCCATCCAATTTCTCTGGGGCCTAAAAAAATTAGATGGATAGATACTTATAAAATAGGGTAGCCACAAAGTAATAAGGACAAGTGATCTATTCTCTTCTTTTAGTTACTAATGTGAGAAATAATCACTTAGTCACGATTTGAACTTAGAGATCTTTACATTGCTGTGCATGTAAAAAACCAAACTTCACTAATTGGACTTAGGGTGACAATTTTTACTCAGTCCAATCCGGTCTATTTTAAAGTCAAATGATTCAACATGAGTTGAGCTGAATTTAATCTTCTTTTCTAATTTTTGAGTTTCAGGCTAGATTCAAATTAGAGTTGTCTTTATTCGGTCCAATATGAAAATCAAATATGTAAAATAAAATAACATTATTTTTAAATTTTTAATTCAAAATAAATTATTCAAGCTAAGTTCAGATCTGATCAGACTTTAGAATGTTCAAAACTAATTAAGTTTGGGCTTCAAATATCTCTCGACTTTGAGAAATTCGAGCCCAGTTTGACTCAAAGTCAAGCCTAATTGGTCCAATTAAGAGCCTTCAAGTTGAACTTTACTTGCAAAAGTGAAATCGGACTTTTAAAGAAGTTCCCTTTTAGCTCACTAGGACCTCAAACTTGGTGGTGGCTTCAGGAGGCTCTGTTTTTAAGATGTTGGGCTCTTCAGACAGATGAATAGGCCCATTAGACTACTTTTGAAGGCCTATGTCTACGAACATAAATCGTCAAAATGGTCAGATTTCGTGAAACGGAGGTCATCTAATGAAGAACTGGCCCGTAAATTCTCAAACCAGCCTAGTGTTTTTTGGTAAGTGTTATTTATTCTTAAGGCGTGTAGCAACTAAATAAGATTACGACAAATGAGCAATAATCTGTTAACTATAAAGATATTTGAAAATTTTAATTAAACGACATTGACGAATTACATAATTAATAATGAATAACATTTAGTGTAATTTACCTTATATGCATGAGTTAGATCAAGTTTGGAAGCCCTGAATTATGATTTGGGCCTTGTTTGACAATTAGCGGATTGCATTAGCTGTTGACTGATTTTATCAGTAGTTAGCTAACAGAGAATTAATATAATTGATTTAACTAACGAATAACATTAGCTATTTATTTAAAAATATTTAGTAAAATTAACTGTTTAGTATTAACTGTTTATGTGTAAAATGACTTATGGGGCATTACTTAAAAAAACATTTATAAAGACATGAGTATTATATCTTAATATTTCTTTAAATATTCTTATAAGAATTTAGACAAAGCAAAAGAAGTCAACATCTTTATTTAAAGCAAAGGTTTATAATAATCTAATAACGATGTCTAATTGTCATTAAACTATAAGCAATATTATCACGAATAGTTACCAGTATCCTCGTTGATTGATACACCTTCGGTGGAAATCTACTAAACTCACAATTTATGTGATAGCTACTATTGACGTATGCATCACAGTACAACTACTCTTCCAAATCAAAGAAAGGCTATGTCACGAAATAAAGTTAATTTTCATTTATCAGAATATGATAAATTTTCTTCCTTATCCAGTGAGAAAGGCAGAAGGAAGAAGATAAATTTATCTTTATCTTTATCTATCTCTATTTTTATCTCTTGAGTAATTTGTAATAAAATTTTTTGACACAATTATCTTTTCATCTCATAATTTTCAGCCGCTATTTGAAAACACTCCTTATAGAAGCGTTTTTAAAAACAGCTGATTGGGTTCAATCCGCCAACTTAATCCGTTTTTTACCAAACAACATAATTAGCTGTTAACCCTCTAAAATGCTAAAAAATGACTGAAACGCTATTTACTAAATGAGGCCTTGGTTTAATTCTACATAAACTTTTTCTTTTTTTAAATTTAAATTTATAAAATGAATTTATTTTATATAAAATAACTATATTTTTTCGAAAGGTCCCGCTCGAGCCCAAGCTCGAGCCTAAAGTTCAATCAAATTGGGTTAAACATGTTAATATTGGGCCGAGCTGGGCATTTGGACTGTTTTAACAAGCCTAGGCATGAATCGTCTGGCCCACAAAATCCTTGAAAGGTCCGAGTTTTTTCAGGACTTGGGAAATGCCAATATAATAATCCTGAACCTGTCCTGATGTACTAATCTTAGCATCAGATTCTCTCTCCCAAGTACCTTGTTCCATCTCTATTTGAACAGGGTAATTGCACCAAGGATCAGAACCCACTAATCCTGATGTCTTATTGCAGCTGTCACCGACCCACTGAATCAAAAAACATCAACACATGCCTTCTCCTCGGAGAAAAGAAACGAATCCAGTCTTTTCCCTCTTCGAAAAACAATAATTATTCGCCATTAACAAATCTTAATTAATACACAACTTGAGATCACTGTTGTAATGGTCGCTACTGCTGCTAAACCTGGTTCGACACGTTTAAGGCAGAAGAATCCAATGCCATCACTTTCCAGTGTCGCCACGTGTCCTGAGCTCTTAGATTATATATAACCCGTCACCTCCTCAATCTTACTGACCATCCTGAAACTGACGGCTAAATAGATTTCCTCACTCGTCAGCTTTTGTCTTCCTCATTTTCTGGTTTATATATCCAGAAGTTCTTCATTTGTTCAAGACACAAGAAATCAGGAAGAAGAGGAAAGAAACATGAGTCGCTTCTGGACTTTGCTCACTTACCTTCACTCCGCATCTGGGTGATTCTTGCTTGCTTGCTCTTGATCGGATCAGTTTTTCTTGACTTGTTTTTCCGATATAGATCTTAACTTTTGCTTGTTTCATCACATGCAGGCCTGTCTTGATGCTGCTATATCCCTTGTAAGTTGCTAAGACAATGACCCAGATAAACAAAAACTTGGTTTGTTCTATTTGTTTTGTTTTCTTTGAGGACCAGGAAATCAATCATTTTCTTGTTTCTTCCAAAGATATGCATCGGCGATTACCATTGAGAGTCCTTCAAGAGAGGACGACGAACAGTGGCTTGCTTACTGGATCATATATTCGTTTCTGACTCTATCTGAGATGCTACTCCAATCCTTCTTAGAGTGGTAAAATTCGGATGAATGTTCAACAGATTTATTCAAAAAATCTTAATTTCTTTAGTTTCTTATCACTCATTAGCGGGTTCAATCTTCAGGATTCCGATCTGGTATACGGTGAAACTTCTACTGGTGGGATGGTTGGTTCTGCCGCAGTTCAGAGGGGCAGCTTATGTTTACGAGAAGTTCGTGAGAGAGCATGTCAGAAAGTATATAGGACACCACCCCGATCACAGCTCCCCTAATGTGAAGGGCAAGAGCAAGTTTGTGCATTTCATAACCTCCAAGAATGTAAGTTAACGATATTGTCTCTTATTACATGGTGACCTCCTTTGCTTACTCTTACATTAAAAAGAATGCAATTCATAGAATTGGAGTTTAATTTGCATTTGTGGACAGGGAGAGCAGGAGGCTTCCTGAAGAGTGAAGAGAATAGGCCAACAATGAAAGGCTTCAGCTTTTGCTTTGTGTGGATCTCTTCCTTCACTTTGTTTTTAGCTAATTAATAACTATTCTTTCGGTGGGCTGCAAGTCTTTTTGACCATTTGTACACCTATTTTGGAGGAGCTGCTTGTTTTATACAGTGTTGAAAAGGCTTGGTTATGCCATAAAAGTTAGGACGATGTAATTTTTAATTAAAAATATGTTTTACTGGGCTTGACCTCATATCAAACTAAAACTCAAACTCGAGTTAAGAGCCACGACTTAGTTGGGCTTTTAGTCAGGCTCATACTTGATCACAAAATTTTAGATTGGGTTCAAGCTGGAGAGTTCGTATAATCAGGCTTGATCTTGGGCAAAAGCACGAAGGATACCTGTCCATGATCCACTATTATGAAGAATAAAATAGAACCCATTTTTGACCTTATAAAGAACAAAATGAGACAAAATAGAATATATTCTGGACTCTTATAAAGAACAAAATGAGATAAAATAGGGCCTAGCTCACTCTTAACATTCATAAAAAGCAAAATGAGGCACATCCTCTTAGCTTTCTTTTTTTTCTTTACAGATATTTTTCATTTGATTTTTTTTAATTGTTCTTTGAATCTTAATGTTAAAAATTAATGCAACTAATTAAAATTTTCAATTGTGTCGTAATGGAGGGCTTAAGATAGCCTCTTTAATAATAAAAATATGCTTTTAAAAATTTACATATTTATATATTATCGATTTCTTAGAGCCTTTTTCTATTTTGATTAGGGCATATAAAACATTACTAATATAAAACGTTACTAATAGCCATACTTATAATTGACAAATTCGGTCTTGTGGGTACCAAATCAACTCACGTTCATGGTAGCTATTGTGAAATACTAAGAAGGGTAGAGACGAAAACTCACTTTAATGGTAAAAATAACTTGTGATATGGCTCGAAAGCTGGCATTGATTAACAATTGTAAGGTAGAATGATAAAGTCGCAGTCCATCCCTGTCAACTTAAATGTCTCATGTTGAGTTGAAGCTAGGGCTATAATTCAATTTGAAAGGATGACTGACTAACCGTGAAGAAAACTTAAGACTCGTAAATATCAATAAGATCTAAGTTGTTATTTAATTTTTAATTATAAATTTGTTAAATAATTTATGAAAATATATAATTTACAAACTATTAAAATACAAATTTTGTTGTTCTAAAAAATTTATTCAGTTTCACAATTACAATTTCAATTGTTATTATAAAAATCTTAATAATTTCTGGAATTCTTCAATACTAGTTTTACGTCAAATTTAAAAATCTTGATAAAAGAAGGAAAATGAATTAAAAATTTTCAAATTATTTAATTTTTATTCAGGTGTCAAAATTTTTAAATAAGTACCAAAAATTTTAAAATTAAATAACTCAATTTAAAATTTTATTTAATTAATATTTTGTTGATACGCATTATATGAAAATTATAATGTTTTAAAAGCTAGAAGGAATATCTAAACAATAATAGAAGATGTTTAGATTTTAAAAGTTTAATAAGTATTAGACGGTCATAAAATCAATATGTAGTATATAAAAAGTAATAATTATAAGAATAAATCAAAAATTTCTATTATATATAAAAGTAATAGCAATTCTAATAATACTAACTAAAATTGAATCTAATGTAAAATTTTTAAATAATACTAACAATTAAAATTGTGTTTTTGAAGGAGATTGTGCTTTATCATTGTCAAGAATTCCAACACTATGTAAATAGCCATACATCATGCTTTCATCCAAAATATTTGCATCAATATTTTCGTCTGCATTTAAATAAATTATAAATAATAATGTATGAAATTGTTTTCTTTATTATACTTTTATTTTTTAAAATATATTTAAAATAACTTAATAAGATCCAAATGAGTATCAATATATTTTTTTAATTCATTCGTTATGATAAACACAATTTTTTTCATAAATAACCTTTTTAAAATTAATGTAACTAATATCAACTGATGGTTCTTTTTCTTTGACATAAACATCAGTATGCTCTATATAACTAGTATCAACTTAGTTATATGTTCTCTTCTTACCAAGCCTTTTGAATACATAATAGAATAATTATAAAATCCCTAATAAAATATAGTTACTAAAAGTAAAATTTAATAAATAAAATACATATTATTCATCCTCATAGTATAAGTAATGTAAAGAAGATCAATAAGCCTTTGATGTTTCAAAAAATTTCATTTCTTAGCATAAATATGTTAAAAAATGCACTGATTACATTCACAAACCTAGTGCATAAATTATTTGTCTGAGTAATCTAATAGTAAAATTTGTTAACTTTGGAGCATTTTTACCAAACAATCTCAACCGTTCTTTTGTATATTAAATTAAGAGTTATGATAAAGATATAAAAATATTTTTCCAATAAGTATAGAATGAAACTAATTAAAATTGTAAAAATTTATAGGCTGCATGTTTTTCATGATAAGGTCTCCCTTTACAAATGATCTAGCGATGCTCTTTAAATCTTCACGATACAATTTAATTTTATTTGTCAACTTTGATTGCTTTTCATAAGAAAAAAACACCTTTTTACTCAATCATATAAACGATCGCTCATAATATAAACATTTTTACATGCATCTTCATTATATAAGCAACAAAGATTGAGAAAGTAAGTTGTTAAGTAGATCCTTTTAGTAAGAAGCATCCATTCATCAATCAAGGATATCTGTATAATGTTTATACTATTTTTCCTTTCCTTTAAAAATATTGATAATTGTCTTCCAATTTCTATATATGGCCATCATATATATAACCCAAAGATGATTTCTCGTATAAGTTAACAATCCTTAACAACCTTGTAAATGAAGCTTTTATAATAATCAAGTAAGCATCAAAATTTATTATCTTAAAGTAATTGTATAACACTCTTTTTCTTTTGTCCAGTTTGATTAATTATGAATTTAAAGTATTTAATTGTCACTAAATCTTAAAATACTTATTTGTAATTATAAACATTTTTAGAGTTGTAAATATAATTGCAAACTTGATAAAAGTAGGACGCACAATTTCAACCAAATATTCTTGCTTTCTTAACCAAGACAAAAATATAAGATGATTATATACTAAAACTGTGATTATAGATGCATATGAAAAAATATTAGAAATATGGTTCATGCAATCAATGTCTTTTAAAATATGATTTATACGATGAGCAATATATGGAGACCAATAAATATGCTTATACGTTGATTATAAGTATCCAGATATTTTAATGTGATCATCAAGTCCGTCAAAATGTCAAATGAGTGGAAACCTAGTATATTAATTTCTCTATACAAGAACGAAAGGGACATCCAAGGCTGTAACAACTATAAAGATATTAAACTACTTTGTCACACTATAAAATTTTGGGAGAAGATGATTAAGATGAGAGTGAGAAAGAATACACCTATCTCGGAGAACCAATTTGTTTTGATGCCGGAAAGGTCTCTGACAGAAGCTATACATCTCCTCAGAAGATTAATGGAATATTACAAGGAAAAACAGCGCAACCTATAAAAATTATAGGTAAGGTTGTGAACTTCTAAACCTCCCAAAATTTCGCGTCTCAGTAAGACTTCTACTAAGATGTTGTTGTTGTTGTCTTTTTAAGTACCCAGATGATGCATTATTAGTCGATTATCTATATCAAAGTGGACAATGTTTTTTGGTTCAATCCACTCAACAAGTTTATAAAATAATTAAAAAAAATTATAAGCACTTTTTACCATATTAGAAACACCAACATGCTTTATAAAATTGTTCAAAAATTATAATAAATTAAGCCATTAATCAGTATTCTTTGTCTTTGATCAATCCACTTATTTGTCATAATAGTGCATTTTGTTGTTTTCCAATTAGACTTATATATATATCCATAATCAATTGACATTTCTTTTTTAAATCTTGATGTAAAGGTATATAAATCTCATAATAAGAAGATGCCTTAAATACAGGGCCTATAATTGTTATGATAAATTTAAACCACTCAAAGAAATACAAGAATGATAGAACTATTTAACTCGAGCTCTTTTACATTGTAAAATTGCATGCTTATCAATCAAAACAAATTTTAAATTCAATTGAGAACTAGGAATAGTTTATGGAGGAAAAATAAGAATTTGTGTTAATAGTAGCTTTTTTTTTTCCTTTATTTATACTTTTTGTACTTCATTATCTTTAAAAGATAAATTATGAGTCTTTTCATTTTATTTTATCTATTGTACTTTATTATCTCTAAAAGATACATCATGAGTTTCTTTATTTTATTTTTTACTTGTTACTACAAATAATTTTCAATCATATCATATACATCAAAAAATACCTTTTTTATTCTCATCATCGGTAAAATGTTCTTTTATTTTATAATTTCTCTTCTTTTAAATGTTCTACCACAACACATAAAATTATATTAAATAATTTTTTATGATGTTTGGGAAAAAAGGGTAATTTCAAATTAAATTGACATTACGGGTTATTAGTTTTCTAAGAGTTTTTCTAGTACACGACTATATGTTACTTTATTATAATGAAAAGAGTTAGCTTTTAAGTGTAATGAAAGCTTTGAGTCTTCATTTTTAAGGAACATGCACAAAGTTATAAGAATGAGTTTAGTTAACCCACTTTGCATAAAAACTAGACATATAAGCATAGGATTTACTGTTAAAGCTGAATTCGGCCTTGTTCAATATAAATTTAACAAATTAAATTTGATTTAATCGAATTTCAAGTGAAATTTGAGTTTGATGAATTACTCTGACTTCTTTACTAAAACAACATTGTTTTAACGTAATTATTCAAAATAATATTGTTTTAATCTATAAGTTTAAGAACTTAAGATTAATGACGTCATTTTATGACAATTTATAGAGACTCGAATCAGACTCAAATCATTAGGACTGAGTTGAGCTTACTACTAACTCAGTTTGACTCAATTTCATCATCCCTCTGCAAGTCAAGAAATTAGGTTCAAGTGCCTGGGAAGCATATCTACTAGTATAACTAACACCTTAATGAATATCTCTTCAAATTGAAAAGCCTATCAATCGTTAAAATTATGGCTAACCAAGTTCTAATCAATGTAGTTGAGACACTTGTAATATCTTCATTAAAATTAATAGCAAACTGTTTATTTATGACATCTATCTTTTCTTTATCTAACTGGAAGTAGCATCAATCTGGTTCTTAAGCTAATTACCCAACTATAATAGACAGATATCTACTTATAGTTGATATAGGGTCCTATACACCATATTGTTATTAAAGTTTTTTCGTAAGTAGATATGATTAAATAAATTTAAATTAAATTTTAAATTAAAAAATTTACTCAATTTTAAAATATTAATAAGAAATGCATAAAAATATTAAGTATTTAAATTTTAATTTATTGCAAATATTACTCTCATTAATTGATATTACTAACTTTAACTGTCATATAAATTATAACAATTTATATTAAACAATATATGAAATTTTAATAAATAAAATATTTGATAAACTAGGATTCTAAACTTTCAAACAAAGTATAATTAAACAATTTGATAATTGTTCATTTTAATTAAACGTATAAATTTTATTTATTAAAAATTTCACGTATATAATAATGTAAATAGATTGAATTTATGTAACGTTGCACACCAACTTGGCTAATGACAAAGATTTAATCAACTTTTTGATTTATATTTTATAATGAATTAAAAATTATCAATATTTAATTAAAATTTTTATATTTTAATAAAATTAAATAAAATTTCGAATTTACATTGAAAAGAATTGCCTCGAGTGAGTGTCAACAGCTTGTAAAATGAGTTTAGGGTGAATAATTTAGGTCTAATCTTCAGGTTTACTGGTGTTTCAAAGTGGGTTTGAGTTGAGATTTGAACTCATAAAATTAGAATAAAGAATAAATTTACACAAATACTACGTTAAATTTTTTGAGATTGCATTCCTAGAAGGAGCAACCTAATGGTACGTTGGTGGTTGCGGAAACATGTCCAACTTGTTTAAGTACAGTACTCACAAGGTTGGTCGTCCGCTAAATATAGCAAGTTCATGTTATATTTTTACCATTTTAATGTCTCAAAAGTCATGTCCTGTGTGATCGATGTCCAGAATAGTTGGAGCTTCCCAGAATAATGAGAGTTTTGTCGATTTGACAAATATCATTTTGCAGGGATATTCCTAATATTTTATTATTCTTAGATAAAGTAAAAAAAAAGGAGATCGGGAATATAAAAACATGTAAACTTCAAAACTATACA
>JAOQMM010000007.1:15936273-15947315 GCA_027563515.1 Erythroxylum platyclados
TTAAGAGTACCTTGTGTATTCTTAGCCCGGGTATGCGGCGGTTGTCACGGGCTCGGCGTAGGTCCGGGTCGTGACAAAATTTATATTGAAACTTAATTAATTTAAATTTTATTTTAAAATTCCAGTCTTTTTTCTTAATTTTAGAGGTCACTTTGAGTTCAAAACATTAAGAATGAATTTAACTCAAAGCACTTTAAAAATGAATTATTATCTGATAATATTTATTTTATTTAAATTAGTTTAAATATGTGAATTACGGTTATTATTTACTATTTTTTAATAAGAAATTTTTTATTTTATAAAATTGCCTAATTATTTAATATTATTTAATTTTTATTAATTACGTTAATAAATACAAATTTATTTTATAAAAATAATATTTATATTATTATTGCTAGTTAAGAATTAATAATAATCATTAGATTTTGATAATTAGATTTTTTCTATTTTTGTCTTAATTTAACTCGTTGACTTGATTAATATGAACTTACTTAAATTTAGTTTAATTTTACTTAGATTTAGTTTAATTTCTCCTTAATTCAGCTTAAAACCGTTCACTGATGTTAGAGTTAAGTTCGCAAGGTGTGATTAATAGTGATTTATAGATTTGAGTTAGATGAATGAGTGATTCATTGAGTAACGCAAATAGCTTTATACGAGCTATAGGTTGAGGAGGAGTTAATTCGATCTAGATGGATCCACTTGCGAGGAGAAGATATTAGAAATATATAAATAGAGTAATCTCACGTTAGAATGAGACACAAGGATAAAGTGAGTTATATACAAATATATGATTCATAATAATTATTTTAATTTAAAATTTTAATAATATTTTTAAGTTTACATTGAGTATGAATAGAATCAAAGCTGGATTAAAATTTTAATTCCTGATATTTATAATTGCCGAAACCTTTTTAGAAAACATAAAATACCATAAATCAAACAAAAGGCTACGTGTTGTTCCCTAACCATGTGGACTACATACGTGGCTGGTTATTCGCATGTCTACTTCCGTGCTTCATTCTCACGAGCTTGGACTACTCTTTTCTTCTTTCTGGTAGAGACACTCATGGATTTGATTCACACCTTGTTGAATATATCCTTTGCTCCCCTAGCTGTTATATCCCTCTTCTTCTTCTTACCTCCTTTTCTCTGTCTCAAGCTTCTCCTCTTCACTTTGAGGTCATTGTTCAGAGAAAATGTAGCTGGAAAAGTGGTACTAATCACTGGTGCTTCCTCAGGAATCGGCGAGGTTTTCCCTGGAACCTGTTACATGTCCTTTTCTTTTTTACATGTTGGAAGATAACTGCATGTGGTTTCAATGTTTTTTGAAGCAACTAGCTTATGAGTACGCTAAGAGAGGGGCTTACTTGGCGCTGGTCGCAAGAAGATTGAATCGCCTCCGGCAAGTGGCTGCAACAGCTGAGTTCCTTGGCTCACCTGAAGCTCTAGTTATTCATGGAGATGTCACTAAGGTTAGTGATTGTAGGCGATTTGTTGAGGCCACGGTGGAGCACTTTGCCAGATGTAAGCGAAACAAAAAACTTACCCATTTCTCTATGGATTCTTGGCATAGTTAAGTGAGGTTTGGTTTACTCTTTGTGGCCTTCTTTGTTCGTAGTGGATCACCTGGTGACCAACGCCGGTGTTGCTCCGGTGACAATGTTTGAAAGTGCTCCTGACATCACCATTCTTGCGCCAGCAATGGTAATCATCAACTTGTCAAGAACCAATTTTTCAATAACCGAAAGGAAATGAAACTGATAACGGATAGTAGACACGAGGAGTTGAGTGATTAAAATTGTCTTTTGCAGGAAATCAACTTCTGGGGTTCAGTATATAGCTCCTATTTTGCAATTCCACACTTAAGAAGAAGCCATGGGAAGATCATAGTAATTTCTTCATGTGCCTCATGGTTGCCAGCCCCAAGGATGGCCTTTTACAACGTAAGCAACTCATTCCAGGTCCTTCAGATGAATATGGTACGTGTCTCCTTCATCTGTATTTTCTCTAATTGTTTTCAGGCAAGTAAAGCAGCTCTTGTTGCTATGTATGAAACCCTGAGGATCGAAATAGGATCAGAAGTTGGAATAACAATTGTCACTCCTGGACTGATCGAATCAGAAATGACTGGAGGCAAGTTCCTGAATCAGCAAGGCCGATTGGAAGTTGACAGAGAAATGAGAGATGTAAGTTTCATTTCTTTTCAGATTAGGTCTCACTGATTTATGCTCTAACATGGAACTTGGAATACATTGCTAGGTTCAAATGAACTTGATGCCAGTAGAGTCCACTGAGGAGTGTGCCAAGGCCATTGTGAATGGCGCATGCCGGGGAGAAAAAAACCTGACAGAACCAGCTTGGTACGGTGCGATATTCTTCTGGAAATTGTTCATCCCTGAAACGATAGAGTGGATCAATCGCTTGTTTCTAATCCCTGGAAGTGGTGGTTCAGAAAGAGACACAATCAGCTGGAAGATCATGGACTTGGTGGACAAAATTAAAGAATCTTTAGTTCACACAATAGGTACAGTCGAATTTCCTGAAGTGATGGCATATCCGGAAGCTGGAAATGAGCTACATCGTGTCTATTAACTATGTTCAGTTGAATGTATATAAAGTTTGACTATACATTGGAATTGATCCACAGTCAGAATAAAAGAGTATCTGATTCGATTTGGTGATTTAAGTTTTAAGTGAGATTGATTCAAAATTAATGGATCAAATCAAAAAGTTTCAACTTTAAAAATTTGTTCGATTGTTATCAGATGGAATTGTTACCAACCTTAGTCGTCACTGTTAATGTTGATCTCCAGGATGTAGGTTTTACTGACTTTTTAGGTTTCGAAGTGCTCGATTTTATCCATCTGCTTCGGACTAGTCTAAATTTAAAAATTTTAAATAAAATAATATCATTTTTTAATTTTTTAAATTTAAAAATATATTTAATTAGCCTTAATTCTTGTCAGTTAAGTTTGATATTGAGTTTAACCGGCTTTGAGCTTTGAGTTTAGGTTTAAACATAGAATTTTGAGTGAGGCTCAAAATGGGTCCAAATTCTAAAATTTTTAAGAAAAATGTTATTGTTTTCAATTTTTAAAGTTAAGAATATATTTAATCAAATTTAACTCGTATTTGATCGGGATCGGGTTCAAACCCAATCATGCTTTAGATTTTGGACTCAAGTGCAGACATAGAATTTTAAGCGGGGCTTAGGCCCAAATGGATCTAAGTTAGAGACGGCAATTGGGCCTGAGTCTTGCTTGTGCTCACCTTGACCTGAAGTCAACAAGTTAGGCTTGGGTTGACTGGGTCTCTAGCTTGATTGTTTTAAAAAATCAAGCCTTGAGTCAGAGTGGTGCTAAGGTTGTCCAGCCCAGTCCCAACTAGAGGCATATACAAAATAACGTTATTTTTTAAATTAAAAAGATTGAGCCTAGTTGAGTCCGACTCAAGTTGCCTCTGGCCCAGCTGAGCTTACTGTCTCAGACCAAATTGACCTCAGGTCGAGCTCAAGTCTTGGCCAAGCCCAAGTTTATTATCATCCCTAATCTGACTGTCGGCTTCATTCATTGTCAAATCTAATATTTATTGCAAGGTAAAATTATTTTGGTCTTCATTTTTTCTTTCAAAGAAATTATTTTGGTCTTAAAATTAAGAAATATACTAAAAACTTTTACAAAATTGGTCTTAAGTTTTAAGAAATATATTATTTAAAATGGCGTTATTTTAGAAAACTTTTTCAAAACGTCACTCTTTTAAGTTGATTCGTGCCAGTGACGGACGGACCGGATTCATTGCCATTTTTAACAATAAGGGAGAGAGAAGGAGGGGAAATGTATAGTGTGAGCGGGAGCAAAATTGAGATCTGCACTCTCACTTCGTCGCTTCTTCTTTTACCTCCAAATTCACGAGGAAAATTAGTTAAAAAAAAAAAAAGAAGCTCTCCCGAGGCCTAACCAGAAAAAGCCCGCTCTTGGACAAAAAGCAATTTTTGGTTATCAACAAAAATTTGAACACCCGCCCTTTTTCCCTCTTTTTCAAATTCCCACAAAAATCCCCAATCCCTCACTTCCAAGTTCAATCCCTAGCTTTTTGCTTATTCTTGGAGTTGTTCCTCTCTGTTACTCCATAAACCCTAAGTTCAGGGTTTTATCTTTGGTTTCTTCTAGATTAGTTCGTGGAAATGGCGAGCGAAACCCTAGAGGAGAAGAAACCGACGGAGGGGGAGGAGCAGGAAGCAGAAGTTCCTGCGGAAGATAAAATGGAAGAGGAAGCGAAACCTGAAGAAGAAGAAGTTGAAAAGAAGTCTGTAGAAGCTTCTGAGGAGAAAGAGGTTGAGGTTGGAGCTGAGGCGACTGAACGAGCGAGAGCGAGTAAAGAGGAAGAGAAGGACGAGGAAGACAAGAAGGGAATTGAGGAGAAGGACGAGGAAGACAAGAAGGGAATTGAGGAGAAGGACGAGGAAGACAAGAAGGAAATTGATGGGAAGGATGAGAAAGACGAGGGGGACAAGATGGAAATCGAGGAGAAGGACGAGAAAGACGAGGAAGAGAAGAAGGAAACTGAGGAGAAGAGTAAGAGAGGTGCCAAACCGGGTGGCCGGAGAGGTTCGGCGAAGAAGAAGACTCCGGAAGATGAAGCTAAAGGTTCTGTGACGCCGGGTAGCGAGAGGCCTATAAGGGAGAGGAAGGTGGTGGAGAGGTACTCCACTCCTGAGGCTGGGAGATCTGCGACTAAGCCCTTGTCTATCGAGAAGGTCAGTTCTTCAATTGCTTGTTTGGTTTTAGTCAAGTAGGACTTGGGCGTTGAGTTTGGGATTTCTAATGAAGTTCAAGTTCTTGTGTGATTTCAGGGGAGTGGTACGCCTTTGAAGGACATCCCAAATGGTACGATCTTAGTTTCTGCCAATGATTTTATTGTTCCCTTTGATCTCAGCTGTCAAAATGAATGCGCTTTTTGTTATATCAGTGTATCATCCGGTTTTACTTTTCCAGTATGTTTCTATGGAAGCTTATAGTTTGGTATGTACATTGTAGATTATATGGCCACTTAGATACCGTCTCTTTAGCATTTTCTGAGTTTTGACTTTAGTTTTTGTTCAAATGCTGGTGGTTTTACTGTCTGTTTTATATCAATTCCTTGTTTTTAACTATGTGCCTTAACCAAATGAAGCTACTGGGGCTTACATCAGGGCTTTGGTTACACTTGTATTTGGTCTTGATTTTGATCAACAATTTGTAATTTGGTTTGCCTGTCCTGACGTTGGTTGGAAGCAAATTTGCTGGAATAAATATTTTAGTTCATACTTTGTATCAGAGTTTTGTTGCATGTGATTAAAGATCAAATTGGATATGTTAACAAGAACAAAATGATTCACTTGTTTGCACCTGAAATGAATATGTTGGAACATCATCCTCTGTAAATAAAGCATCAATGGTGCTTAGTTGTTTATGCAACCTCACAAAATTACTTACTCTAAGTTGTATACCTGTGGAGACCTACATTTATCCTATTTGATATGGATGTTTAAAATTCCAAATTGAAGTTTTTATGTTTGGACATTTAACTTTTATGCCTGTAAGTATCAGAGATTTATAATCCTTGTGAACCTTGGGAATTATTAAAGTTTTATTCTTTCCAGGAGAAAAAATTAAGCACTATCATCTTGAACTAGGCAGAATTTATTGATGTCCTTTACTGTTACTTTCTATCTTATTTATGCTTCTGTCATCTCATTGACAATGATATAATTGTCAAAAGGATGTGGAAGGCACATTTTCTTGTATAGACATATGCTAGATACTCATGGAATATGGTACACTCTTTTAAATTTCAATAGCACTTCGCTTCATTCAGAGACTTGAAGATGTGTTTCTTTGGACTATGTTATTTACTTGTATGGACATGGTTACAGCTGACTGGCCTACCTTTGATTTAATGTTGTGAATTGTTTCAGTGGCTTTCAAGTTGTCCAAGAGAAAACCTGATGAAAATCTGCAAATACTTCATGCAATACTTTTTGGAAAGAAAGCTAAGGTACCTGACTGAATTTATATTGTTTATAGTTACCTCTTAATTGATTGGCTTAGTATTTCACTTCTTTTGTATTCCCTTTAATGTTAGGTCTTAACACCTCAATTTTTATGTTATTTACCTATTTGTTGTTCAACTGTTTTCATTTTCCAGGCACATAATCTGAAACGGAACCTGGGCCAGTTTTCAGGCTATGTTTGGGCTGATAATGAGGTTATCAATTGCAAGGCTGAAAAATATTTAGTTTATTTAACCTTCTTGTTTATGCACACGGTTCATCTGCATATATTTATGTTGGGTTTCCAGTTAGAGTTATCTTCTAATTCATCATGATACATCTATCTGTCCATTAATCATTGCTGGTGTCAGTTTTTCTTATTTCAAACTCACAAACTATTTACAGGAAAAGCAGAAGGCTAAAGTAAAAGAAAAACTCGACAAATGTGTTAAAGAAAAGTTGATGGATTTCTGTGATGTACTTAACATTCCAATGAATAAAGCCAATGTCAGAAAGGTTGGATTTACAAATTTGTCTCAATATCTCCATCCAAGTCTATTGGACATACACTATGAAATTTTTTCTTTAGTATGAGCCTAACTTCATCTCAATTTTATTGGTTGAATGTGCATATGTTTTCAGGAAGAACTCACCGTAAAGATATTTGAGTTTTTGGAGTCCCCACATCCTACAACTGATGTCCTGCTTTCTGATAAGGAACAGGTTTCCTATTCTGTGACCTTTATATTGATTGCAGGGTGTTAAAATTTGTCCACTGTTGGAATAATTTTAGTTAAGTGTGATGCTGATTTTGATTTCAGAAGGGTAAGAAGCGAAAGGTTTCAACTGGCAGAGGTGGTAGTTATGGAGATGCATCAGTTACACCAGCCAAGGTTTGTGTCTTGTGGAATTGTTCCAGCATTTGAAGCTTGTTATTTTTCTAAGATTAATGCACTGTTAGATTGGAGACTGAGGCTTACCATATGATTTAACCCTGGAATTGTAATTTCTTTTGAAAATTTTAATGGAGTGATCTGTTGGTGTTTCGAGAAAAGTTGATTTCTTCTGTTTATGTAAGATATATAAACTTGATTTCTCTTGGAGTTTTTCTTATTGAACAAATGATTGTCTGTTGGACAGATGATTACATGTTCTGGATTGAAGCAAATCTTTATATCTGCAGTTGTAATTTTTTTAATCCATTGTTTATTTAGGATTCTTGAAATCTGAAAAGACAAATGATTTTTGTTCTTAATCTATTTGGCCTCTTCTTGTACTGTGACGTGACTGATGCATTACAATTTTATCTATACCCTATAATTACAATTATTCTAGCCTAATTAAGAAGGTTCTTGTAGTTATCATTTTTTCCTGTGTTTTGCATGTTACACTGATGTTCAATTGTTAGGTGGTAATTTTGCTCTTTCTTCAGACTGCTGTTTTCCGGTGGAGATGTCATTGAGTTGATTAATACTATTTTTAGATATAGGGGCATTGATGTTCAAAATACAAACAGGACCAATTTTAATGGTCTTGACTTTCTTAGACAGTTGGAAATGTTTGTCTCTTCTCCTCTTTGAGTGTTATTTTTTTGGCGTATGTGTTTCTCTATGTTTGGACCTTTAATATATTTCTGTTTTACTGTTATGTAGAAACAAAAACAAACACCCCAATCTGGGAAGAAAAGAAAGGATCTTTCGAAGGGTGAGGATGATGAGAGTGAAGATAAAGTTGAGTCACCTGATGCTAAAGATGAGGATGAAGATGAGGATGGCAATGATTCATCTCAAAAAGATGGGAGTGATCAAGAGGAAGGTAAATTTGAGGAAGAGGAAGATGAGCCAAAGGAGAAAACATCTACCAAGAAGACTAAAGCAAGAAAAAGTGGGAAGAATAGTTCAGTTGTTAAAAGCAAGGAGGAATCTACACCTGCAAAGAACACCCCTATGAAGCCTGTTAAAAATTCTTCCAAATCTACAAAAGGATCTTCCAGCTCATCTTCAAAACAAGGAGTTAAAGATACTGATGGAACTTCTGGATCCCTAGCTAAGACAAAAGGGTCTTCATCTAAGAAGCAGAAGGTTGAAAAGGAAACCACTAAAGTACGAGGGGCTTCCACCAAGGTCAAGGCAGCTAACAAAAAACAATCAAGCAAGTCACCTTCTGTGAAAGATCAAGGTGAATTCTGCTTGTTCTTGACTTTGAAAATCTTTAATTTTAAAGCTGTTTTAGGATTTTTCTAATTTAATGGACAAGGGCTTTGTTCAAAGAATCTTTTTGAGGTTTCATTTATTCACTTTTTTCTTTCTTTTTCAAAATTATCAATATATTTCTTGATTATCTATTTGACAATCCCTCAGCTTTTACTTAGTTGGCTGAGAGAAGCTTGGTGTTGGTGGTAGTAGCAAAGTTGGTAATTGTCATTGTGAGTTAAATTACATGAGAGGATAATGTGTGTAAACTATTAGCAAATATATGCTTGGAGTATTTGTTGATTGTGGTTGAACTGCTTAAACTGGTGAACAAGGTAAGCATCAAAGTTTAAACAACATAGGAAAAGTGGTGGTTTTCTTAGTGTACAATTTAAAAGGATAAAAGTCAGTCAATTTATCTGCTATCTAAAGTTCAATCCTACTTTTCTGCATGAGGATGTTCCCATCTAATGGAGGACAACTGGTGCATTATAATGTTTCTTTTGTTCAGAAAATAACATGGTTCATGTGATTCAGGTCGTGTAATTCTTCCTTTATTTTGGGCAACAAATAATAGTCATTGATTGGTGATGGGTTTCACCTATTCCATCAGGTTCTGGATTCTGGTGGTAGGGGACTGTTGTTGGATTTCCCTAAGGCAGCTTTCTTTATATTGATTATATAATTCAATCTGCCATGCATAGTAATCTCACCTAGTGCATTAATTTTTGCATTCTGGTTTTAAGGATTGTGGTTGAATTTTCTACCTAAAGGTGCTCGTGGTTCACGTGATTCAGGTCGTGTAATTCTTCCTTTATTTTGGGCAACAAATAATAGTCATTGATTGGTGATGGGTTTCACCTATTCCATTAGTTTCTGCATTCTGGTGGTAGGGGATTGTTGTTGGATTTCCCAAAGGCAGCTTTCTTTATATTGATTATATACTTCAATCTGCCATGCATAGTTATCTCACCTAGTACATTAATTTTTGCATTCTGGTTGAATTTTCTACCTAAAGGTGCTCATCTTTTTGTTGGTTACACGAATCAACGTGCAATTAATATTTGACCTTATAAATCTTTCTACCTAAAACAGGAAAATTTAAATCTAGCAAGAAGACAAAGGCCGGGCCCAGCAGAGAGGAAATGCATGCTGTTGTTGTAGAGATTCTGAAGGAAGTAGATTTCAATACTGTAAGTAGAAATTACATGGTCTGGATCAATACTAAAGTTTTTTTGTAGTTTCACCATTTTTAAATTCTCTCTGTCAATCTGCAGGCAACTTTGTCCGATATTCTCAGACAACTTGGTACGAGTTATAGTTTATCTATCTTCCATTAGTTATAACATTTATGGTTTCAATTCAACCTTACTAATCATTAATGTATGGTTTTGTTTAGGTACTCACTTCAGGGTGGATCTAATGGATAGAAAGGCGGAGGTTAAGGATATAATCACAGAGGTAATAAATAACATGTCTGATGATGATGACGATGACGATGAAGGAGACGCAGAAGAAAATGCTGAAGCTGGTGAGAATGCAGACAAAGACGGTGACGATGATGATGTGTAGTCAATCAAAATGTGCAGATACTTTACTTTTGAGGGTCACTGAACAGGAGGTATGTGTAGTCTGAAGGTATGATCTCTCAGGGTTGTTTGAGCACTAACCTGTTGACTATATACCGGAATCGCCATTTGGACCTGTTAACTGTTTTCCCAGATAAGAATACCCAATGGAGTTTGTTTGTACCATATTAGTGCTCTCATCAACTGCTTACTTAGCTGATCTTAACTTAAGTAGATCTTTTTTTTCTTTTTTCCTGTTTCCTCACCCCTTTTGTAAGTCCTTTTAGATGTAATTGTCGACTGCACTTTCTTTATATAAAAAGTAATAATTTTCTTTATTCAATTTTAGGTGTAAATATTTTATCTCAATTGAATTTTAGGCTTTTAAATATTAATGATTAAAAAATTCAAGCGGTTTAATTGATTCAATTATAAAAATCTTAAATCAGTTAATTTTTTAGTTATGCTTTTAATTTTTTTGTTCGATTTTTTTAATTAATTTTTGTTGTTAAAAATTAATTAGATTGTAAGTTTTTTATAAATTAAAATAAATAAGTAAATTTTTATTTAGTAGTTTTTAATTCAATTTTAAACATTTTAATTGGTAAAGATAATCTTTTAATTATATTTAATTTTGATTTAATATTACTTAGATCTTTTACACTTTAAGTTTTGTTTTAATTTTTAAAATATTGGTTAATATTTTGTCCCATTTCGTGTTTCGATGGTTATTTCCTAAAATGGTTTTATGTGGTTCTTCCCTAAAATCAGTTCGCGCTATGGACGTGCGGTGAGGATCAAAAATCAATGATCTAATAAACCAACTATACTTCCATTTTTATGTTCCCTCTCTTTCAATTGTAATGGCTAAGGTTCGAGCTCACATATTTTTTTTGATAAGGCTGTCCCTTAAAACTTAAGATTAAGGGGCAGATGGTTCAAATCGAATAATGAGAATAGAAATAAGAATAAATATTGTGAGGAATGAGAAATGATATAATTATTATAAATATGATAGTTGGTTAGAATAAATGAATGATTAGTATTACCATTGACAGTGATTAGTTTCTTAAAAATATTGAGAAATAAAAATTTGTTAAATTTTTATTTTAGATCAAATTTTAATATATTTTAATTAATTATATTTAATTGCTAAAAAGAGAAAAATATAATTAATTAATTATATTGTAGATAATTAATTATATTTTAATTAATTAATCAATTATATATATTAACTAATTAACTATA
>JAOQMM010000007.1:15989286-16012033 GCA_027563515.1 Erythroxylum platyclados
TTCGTCAACGAAAGAATAGGAAGTTGACCATCAAAAATCTGCTGTGAAGCTTTAATATCTCCACTGGAACATCCCACGCACAATAGCTGAAAAATTCCTCATGATAGATAGAAAAACACAGCTCCACAATCTGGAAAAATCACCAACAAATATGAACGTTTCTTTATCGAAACGTCACCAAAAATACAGCTGCAGCACCATGCTTATCCTGGACGTTTTCAGCCAAAAACCACACCAAAACAGCCTAGAAAATCACACAATTCAAGACAAAACGCAGCTGCCAAATGTGAATAGAATCTCCGAAAAACCAGCTGAAAACTTAACTAATTTTCTGCATGTTTTTACTGCAGAAAATCGTATGACTTCATTCTAGAAAATCATACAAACACAGCTGCAAATCATCCTCAATAGATGTTCAAAAACAGAAAATGTGCAGCTGCCAAATCACCCAAGAACCTCACTCAATTTACGTTAAAGAGAAGGGAAAAAAAACACCCAGCTGATTTACACAAATCCCAAAACAAAAAGCACAGCTTCAATTTTTGTTTTTTTGTTCAAGGATGAAAGAAATAAGCAGCTGCAAAAAATCACACATACAACCATGCTCACAGATGTAAGCCCATAAAACCTGCAGCCAACAAGAACCAGAAAAACAACAAGAGACCCTCACACACACAAGTTGAATTATTGCACACTCAACTTCAAGATACACATCTTCAAATAAGAAGTTAATCAACCATATATGACTAAAGGACGCAGACCACGCCCAACACCAAAAAACCTCTAGATAGCCGTCAATATATACACAAAAACCAAACGCCCAAAAGAACAATGTGCATCCGAAAAGCCCCTAGCACCATTGTAGAAATTCCAGCAATGTCATAAATTACTCTCACACGTAATTATCACAAAAATCTTCTGAAGATAGACTTCAATTGAAAGTAGGATTCTATCACAACTGAGCCATTATCCAAATAACTTTTGAATCCAAGTTATCCAATTAATAAAAAATCTGATGAGTCTAATTTATAAAAATATGCCAAAATAAAATAAATAGATATATTCACCATATATCTAACATAAATGATTTATGGATTAAATTTAATTTGTTCTTATCAACAAAAAATTACAGTGATTATATATGAGAATTTGGTTGTAATTAGATGGATTATTAATAGTAATTTTTCTTAATATTGTCAATTTTTGGTTTTGCTAGCGGTGGTATACTGTTATGGAAAACTTTTTAAATTAAAATAAGTTTATATTTTGCAAATTAATTTTCATTTTAACATTCTTGAATTACTATATTTAAATTACAAAAATATTGCTATATTTTTTATATTTGATTATCACTTGACCTCAAAAATTTCTTATTTTGTTAAGTTGAATAACTGAATGATAATCTTGAAATATTGTTTTGAATGATTGAACTTAATCTTGAAAAAATGACTACCAACTAACAAGAAAAATTAAAATTTTCACATAACTTATATTTATCATTTTATTTTATATTATTAATTGATAAAAAAGACATTTACCAACCCTTAGGTTTGTTCAAATTTCCACCTCCCTCCCTCCCTTTTATCTCCTTGACACAATAGTTGCTTAATTATTATTCTTATCTTTAAAGGAGTCAATTTATTATTTTAACAATTATTATGGGCATAATCAATGATTAAAAAATTCAACCAATTCGATCGGTTCAATTGTAAAAATATTGTGCAGTTCAACTTGTTGGTTCGATTTTCAACTTTTAGGTTCAATTTAATTTAATAACTTTTGTTGTTAAAAACTGAACAGTTTATTAATTAATCGATCGATTTTTTTAATTAATAAGTTCTTATTAAGATACATCAATTAATTTTTTATTTAATAATTTTTCAATTAAATTTCAAATTCTTCAATTAGTAAAGAGAATCTCTTTCAATGATATTTCAAATTCTTTAAATTTATTTAATTTTTAACATGTTTTATAATGGTCTAATACCGGTTGAACCTTTTAAATTTTAAATCTCTTATTTTACTGATTTAACTTTCGGTCCGATTTTTAAAACATTAGGTATAATGATTAACATCAATTAAATTACTTTTATATACCAAAAAATAATTTAATATTGATAAGGATTATAATAATCATTAAAATAATATTATTCTTATTCTTATTCTTTTCCATCTTTTTAATTTTTTATATTTTATTATTACGTGACGTCTTAATTAACTCCCACTATCGACGCGTGGCTTCCAACATAGATCATGGCATCCGTCTCACTCTAAACACACAAATTAAAGATTTGATGTCGACAACTTACTACTTACGTGTTACATTCTCTTTAGTAATATTTTCGTACGGAACAAAAGAATCAAAATTCGCCAAGTGGAAACAACTCGGAAGTCGAAACCATGCATTGCACATAACGTGAGTGATGTTAAGATTAATAACAACAGTGGTACTAAATTACGGAATGTACATATATACCATAGATTAGAAATTGGAATTAAGCTACAAACACAAACAAAATGCATGTTAATTAGTCTCAATCACACTTGTTCACATTCGATGGATTGCTCATGCTCTTTCTCGTCCTTTTGTGCTCGAGGACTTTGAGTTTGTTTCACCTCAAAATTTGTGGTTTTGCTTGGTGTTACAGCTTCCAAATCGGTCTGATGTAGCTCATCGTTAGGCTTCACATGCACTGCTAAGAAGTACTTGTAGATTACGTAAAGCAACATTTGAAGAATCCCCAAGACAAACCCTAGAATGTTTGGGACCTGTAAAAGGATTTTTTGTGTTCAAAACAGAGCAATGAACCAGTAATCTGCTATGTTGCCTAAGTGAAAAGAAAGGGTTAATTACCACAATGTACAAGTCTTTTAACAGTAGGCCATAGAAGAGCCACATAATAGCACTAAGTGTAAGGAAAAATGATAGGTAGAATGGCATGAACTCCACGCTCCTGGTTCGAATCACGAGTCTCTGCAATCGTTCAATCAAGATTAGAGAATTAATTAAGGTTTTGTTCAACCATCAAAAACGTAAAAAAAAAAATTGTAAAGAAGGTAAATAAAATTAATAATGATAAATTTGTCTAAATTCAAACTAATCTGAATTGAAATTAACGAGTTAAATTTTAAAAAATATTTAAACTTAATGTAAGTTATATATTAATGATTATTTCGACTTAGTTTAAGTTAGGTTTCACTAATCGGATTTGAGCTTTTTAAGCATATATATATATATATGTTACCCGAAATGGTTCAAGCTAGGTCCACTTATCCAAACCCACTTTAAACTTTGGTTAAATTAGTGAACATTTGTTGTATCCTCACCATGACACTTAAAGGAGCAGCAAACACACTGATGGCGAGCACCATACAAATCCATCCAAGCACTGTGACCCGGTTCGATGCTTTTATACATAATTCAGTAATGAGAATAATCAAGCCGAACCCCAGGAAATTTATCAAGATGAGTGATATCAGAGTGGACCTCTGCATTTCCATGTTCAATAAAATTTCATCAGGAAATCATAGAAGAAGAAGAAGAAGAAGAAGAAGAAGAAGAGTTTGACCGGTATATAATACCTTAGCTTTCTTTGGTGCGTAAGTGATGTACATGGCAATGTAAATGGTCTCTATGAAACAGCCAAATGAGTTGATTGTGACGAGAAGGAAAGTCTTAGACTTGTGCAGTGAATAGTACAACCAAAGCATGGCACTGAACATTGCTGCAATATAAGGTATCGAGTGAAACCCTTCTGTCGATTTCTTCTTAAAGATCCTTACGAAGGTTGGTCTGCAAGGAACATTCAGACATGTTTAATCGGTTAAAAGTGACCGTTGTTATTCAAAAACTAATCATTCTCACCATAATAGAGGTTTGAGAAGGCAAAAACTTACATTGGAGCTAGAAAAACCACGAAAGAGACTATGTTACCTGCAGTAAACAAAAGAAAAAAAAAGATTTGATAGATTTTTTTATTAAAAAATAAAGATAATAAAATAAATTAAAATAATATATTCTATCATGATACTAGTTTTAATACATACCTAGAAGGCCAAATGTAAAAATCCATGGATTCTGAGTAGAAACTATGGACATCTCGATCTCCTTTTCTGTTTGTTCCTCTTCCTCTCAAAACAATGATTGCCAAACGAAGAAGAAGGAGAACAGAAAGCCTAAGCTAGTTAACTCGCTCTTGTGCAGCAATAAGCGAATAAGCGATAGTTCATATTTATAGAGTTTCTTGCATGGAAAACGTTGAAATGATTGCTAGTGGTACCAAAAACACGTGCACCAAGTTCCAAACTCAGCATCAAACTTCGTGATGATAACCAAATCAAAGTCTGAATAATAAAGTAATTCGGTCTCTCAACCAATTAATTCGTTGCACATCCCACGAATTTTTTCAGGGCTAAAGCCTCTCTTTAGTACAGAAGTTGAAAGCTTATTGGTCTTTGTAATGGACAAGAAGCATGTTTTAATTGGTAGAAATGCATTAACGTACGATCTCTTTCCAGCAAATCAATTCTCTGGAGTTACTGTAATTATTAAGGTTCCACGATTTGATAATTATCATAAGCATGGGTTAAACTCTAAAATTTTATTGAATGCTTACATATTAGAAATGGAACTTATTTTAAAAATGAATGTAAAAATCTTAATCAATGATATGCCATATAATTATTATCACAATTATAAATTACGAACTATTTATGACACTTAAATTACTAATTTACTATACAATGGGAGAGAAATTATACGCAACATATATCATTATGCATATGATTCAATTATCAAATTAAATAAGATTACAAAATTAATAAATTTTATTATTGACAACATAACTTTGATTAGCTTAAGTTATGTAATTTAAGCTACAATGGATTTAAGAAAATTTAGAAAAACTCCCTAATCTTTAAAATTATGAAAACAATTTTTAATTTTCAGTTTTTAGAAAACTCTTTCTCTTAAACGTTAGTTAAAGGCCAACGACAATATACAAGTAATATGAACATCCCCATAATACACTTATTTCTTTACAAACATAAGCATATCATCAGCTAAAACATGTATGATCTCACGATGGCGATTATCCTAACTCAAGGAGATATCTCGTTGAAGGCCTTTACATCCCCAGTTCTGTCAATCTATGTTTAGCAGTTATGCTATGTTAAAGCACAACCTGCTTAATTAGTTTTGGGAGTCACGCCTCTTGCTCTGTTTTTTACAATTTTGTAAACCTTTTGCCCTTTGAAGAAATTACCTTTATTAAAAAATAAATATTAAATGTGGACTAAACAAATATCAATAATATGGTATCTTAATTCAACTTAAACCTAACTCAAACCAATTAAATTTGATTTAAAGTAATAATAATAGGCAATCATAATAAAATATTAGTTAGAGTTGAATTTAATTGATTCAATCCAAATTTAAGAGCTGTGTTGAATTGTCATATAAATAATATTTGATTAGTATAAGTATAAAGTTCATATTTTTTAACTGAAATGTAAGAGAAATAATTTTTTGAGAAATTGAAAATTATGCTGAATTTTAAAGATTAATAATTTTTTAAAATTTCTTAAACTATAAAGGAGGTATATTTTTACTACCCCCTTCTTTCTTTTGTCATCCTCTCTCGCTAGACTAACTCTAGCATGAGCATAGAATACTGGTGCCTCTTCACCTTGGTATGATTTAGGACACTTCTTTCTCTCTGCTAATATCAGCATAAAGTAAGTGTTATGTTGCGTTCTATCTGATTATCTTCAAATCTGCTTTTTTGACTAGAACGCGTAAACTGAGATTAAGAGTCAAGTTCTTGTTGTTACACCTGGAGCTTTTGCATGGTCATATGACTATTATTTATATTGTATCTAACTCATATCATCGAAATTCCCTTTCAAAAATCGCACTCCCCCTGCTTCCCTGGCATTTTAAAGGAAATAGGTCACATGAAAATGGGGTTCCGAGTGTGGTAGGTGATGAGTATAATATGAAGAGCACCTGAGGATAAGTTATGATGTGGAGTCTTTCCGTGCACTTTTGATTTATGTAATAGCGGTGGATGTTGTTTTCATAACCTGAATTCCCAGATATTTGTTGGATATCAAACCATTTTTTATATGAATCATTCGTCTAAACTAAGATATTTGTTGGATACAGATTTTTTCTAATGAATCAATCGTCTAAAATAAAATAAAGTAAGATTGGAACATTCGTAAGTATTCATTTTTTATAAATTTATGTATTAAATACTTATTTTTGTGCATAAAATAACCGTATCAAATTTACTAAAATTCTCACATCAATTATGAACCTCATAGCTTAATATATAAATAATTTCTCCTTCAAAAAAGAGCTTAACAAAATTTTAAATAATATATCAAATATGGGTTTTTTTTTTGGTTTTCTAATTATATTTTCTATTACAAGACCAATCATGAAATAGCCCTTGCTTCCTATTCTCAAAATTACACTCTGTTCTTACAAATAGAAAATCTACTCTCTGGGTTATTGTCATTGTAATTTATGTGTTCATATATATCATTTCAAAGATATCATGCCTATCAAATAAATAATAACAACTCATTAAAGATCTCGGTGAAATGTAAGATTTAGAAGACTCTAATAATATGTAACCTTATTTCTAATTAGTAAAGAGGTTATTTCCGAATAATTATGCCTCTCAAGTACTATACGCATATTTTATGTATATTGAGATATGTTTGGGAGTTCATTAGCAAATTTGGTTAGTAGATGTTTGAATACTAAGATTACTGCAGATTTCTAATAATTGTTTTCTCATTCAAAAAAGGTGGTAAGATATATTTGAACCCATTTTTTTATTTGCATGCTCAATTCAAATTGTGAATCTCAGCTTTCCAGTTAGGAGACGTAGGTGAGGTTTGGCAGTGAAAAGACTAATCACGAACAATGGCTTCTTCCCTTTTCTCCTTGTGCCACATCAATGGAGCCGATAGCTATTTGAGCATTTTAAGGATCTTTTGCTCAATGTGGTAGAGTCAAAGTTACTTGCTTCCTGTCGAAATGAGCTTGAAGTTGGCATAGAAAGTCTGTTGTTGTCTCAACGACGGCAACCTAATTTTTTTTCGACATGACATACGTCATTCATTGGTAAGCTCTAGTCACCTTTACCACAGAACATGACACGAGTTCACTGTAACTAATTTGATGTAATAGATTTGATAGTTTAAAGTTATTTAAATAATTTTTAAATGTATGCAATGATTATACAAACAAATATTAAATTATGTAATTGAAGTGACATCTAAATATAGGGTTTTAAAATTTTAGGATCAAATTTTTAGTTTGGATCATTTAACTAAAACAACCTTGTTTAATTATGTTTAATTTTAAAATGACATCGTTTTAATTATTTAGTATGAGTTTAGAGAATATTTAATCATGTTTAATACTTAAAATAATACTAATTTAATCATTAAGCAAGATTATTTTAGATAGCGGCTTTGAATTCGAAACTAGTAGCTTAACTTGGAAAATCTCATCTAATCTCGTTGAACACCCTTCGAGAGGCATTCACATTAACTTTGCCTCCATATGTTGTGGAGCCTGCAACAAATGACATAGATCAAAGAGCTTGTTTCTAAGTTCCCAAGGATTCTAGCTGTCTTTTTAGGTTGTCTGGTTTGTGACTTGCACCAAACGTTAGTAACATGAAATTTGAATAGTAAAAAGAGGAGTTCTAAGTGCAAAATCTATGATCATAGATAAGGAGTAGAAACTGAAACAAGTACCAAAGCTTAGTAACAGTCCTTACGACTGGGAAGACTTGTTGGGGTCATTCTTTACAATACGAGAAACGCTGTCAGCTAACAGAAGGCTGAGGACAAGTGGAGAAAAATCAGACAGGACATAGCCTGAAGACAGAAATGGACATGATAATCGGGCTAAGTTTTTATTAGGCTGAGCTTTACTCTAATCTCATTTTGCTCTGTATATTCTATTAATCATCTCTTTTTTTGTGAGTAAAAGTACATCTTCACCTCTTCACATTGTCAATGCGATCCGAGCTCTTATGTTGGCAAAATCTTATCAACATAATCTATCCCAAAAAATAAAGACCAGATAAAATTTGTAATGTTTTTTCTTTTGCTAACTTTTACTTAATTATGTAATCGTCATGTCTTTAGTTGTAAATTTTATTTGTAATTTATTTAAGTTGAACTCAATGTAATGTTAAGGTAGTTTTGCTATTGGAATCCTTTTTTTGTTGTCGTTTTTGTAAAAAGAAAAACAAGTTAATAAATCATGTTTGTCGACATCTGTTGTAATTTCTTGTTTTCGAAAATAAGAAAACCGAAACGGTTTTATGGAAACCAGAAAATAACGTTTCTTTAACTTTCACAACGCGTTTTCTTAAACTGAAAAACAACAAACCTCTATTTATTTCTCTATCATCGTCTTTAGCAAACCCATCTAAAGCTCATCTTTTTTGCATTTAATTTGGATCTGTATCTGAAGGATAGAGAGTGAAAGAAAAAGAATTGGGTAAACCATCATTTGGGTCATCGCAAGTTTTAAGGGGCAGAGTAATCCACACACGGTTGTGTTGCATCTGCTGTATCTAATTCAGTAAAATCTATTTGGGTTTAGATTGGTTTCAGTTTTGAAAGTTTTTATGGTTAGTTTTTGGCACAGAGCTTATAGATTTGATGCTAAAGATGATGTTTCACTCTATCTAAACATGTATAATTTTTTTTTCTGAGTTTGGATTGGTTTGGGTTTTGACTCCAGTGTCGTATCAAGAAGATTAAGGACAATATGAACAATCCTCACTACACCCACCAGTCTTTATAGAAAGGAGAGTGCATTGCTGAACTTCTCTGAAGTTTTTGAGCATGCTTATAGACTTGAGCTTGTAATGAGAAAAGAAAAGAAGAAAGAAGTAACCCACAGTCACCATTCACATTAAGAAAACCAAACAAAAGGGAAAGGCTGTAAAAGACCCCACGAAAGAAGAGATTGAGTAAAGGAGAATCATAAATGTTCTTTATCTCTTGACGACCCCGTTTTTGGGGCCATCTTTGATTGTTCTCTTGCTTGAATTGCAACAACTGAAGTAGAATATGAATGGAAAAGTGAAACTGAAGGTCTGAGTTGTTGGAATGGTCAAGTTGATCTAACCTACATCATTATCTCGTCTGCTTTTAGAGTGGTGGTGGATTGATTTTAAATATATTATAATACTCATTGACATTTTATTAAATTCCTACCATCTTAAATTCCTATAATCTTAAATTTATAGAATTTTATTATATATAATTAATATACAAATTTCTTTAATTATATGAATTTATATATGTTTTATTTTTAAACATAATGAGGATTAATTACTTTTAAAAACATCATATATTATATTAAAATAATTAACATAAGAGTATAATTAAAAAAAATAGAAATAGGATGATAAAATCAAATATATTTTTGTTTTTAGTTTTTTATTATAAATCTTAACCAAATAGGTTTTTGTTTTATTTTTATATTAGAAATTTCAGACAAATAGGTTTTTGTTTTTTTAATTAAAAAAACAAAAATTAAAAACTAAAAACAAAAACTAAAAGGCAGAGGAGGAAAACAGAAGTAGAACCGAACGACTCTTAAATAAAGGGACCCAAAAGTTATGACTTGGAGTTGGTTCTATGGTGTAGTGGTTAGCACTCTGGACTTTGAATCCAGCGACCTGGGTTCGACTCCCGGTAGGACCTTTTTCAATTTTATGTATTTATCATCTTTCTTGTTTTGGGAAGGGTAGGCCGAAAAGCCTACTTATCACTTGGGCCTATAAAAGCCTTTTCCCTATTGTGTTTGCGTTCAGCTCAGCCAGCTAATGCCACAACACAAACATACTTTGTTTTCTTCAAGAGATTTTACACAATAAGAACGTTTCTTTGAATATCATAAGTTATCTTAATTGCACCTTAATATTTCCAAGATAGTATAATTTGCGCGTATGAAATCCTCTGTTTTTGTTACTCTGTTACAATTGTGTATTACAATCACATGAATGCTAATGTAATTTATTATTTTCAAAATTTTATTGGTATTTAATTGTCAAAATTATTAAAAATATATATATTATACTGTTATTCTATATACGCAATTTTTTATTAACACTTTTCTCAAAAATATATAAAAATTAAACAATATTAATTACTTTTTAATAATATGTAATTACGAAAGGTATAAAACTATGAGTAATTATCTAATAATAAATATCACACGAAAAATATAATAATAATAATAATAATATGAAGTATCAACTTTATTCATACTTTCTTTAGTTTTAAAGATGGTAAGAAAAGAATTATAAGAATCACAATTTATACATAATTATTAATTGTAGTGGTAAACGTATGAAAAATTTTAAAAATTTATGTTGTAAATTTAACATTTATATTTAAAAAGGCATAATACTCTTTTTGTAGTAAAAAATGATTATATCAAAATTTAAGCCAATTCTTTAACCTTTATGTTATGTTTTATTTATTATATAATATAATTTTAATATTTTATAAAATTAGAATAAAATTCATTTTTTTACAAAGCATATCTGAATAATAATTATTATACTATTAGTACATATATTATTAATAAATATAACTTTTTCATAGTTATTAGATATTGTTACATTATATTTTAATATACATACAGCAATTTATAATAAGTAATATGTTTTTTTATTTATGTTGCATATACAATAATAAAAACGTAATATAATTTTATTTTAACAACTTTAATAATTAAATATTAATAAAATTTCATAACAATTATATCAATATCTACATAGCTAAAATTATTACATGTCATGTTAAAGTACAAATTAGTATCGGGAATAATATGATAGGAATTATCTTAAAATTTATGTGAAATATTAAGAATTGAATTACATCTTTTATTCTAAAATATTTACAAAATTAAAAAATAATAATAATTAGGTCAATGTCCATGTTAGTGGAATTGTAACAAAATTATAAATTAGTTGAGAAAAACCTAACAAAATTAGGTTTTAAAATTATAAATTATACTATTTTATAAAGGTCAAAGTACAAATTTGTACTAAGAATAACAAAGAAAGGGCTTTGAAATGACAACTTTTGCCTAACACAAACACACTTGTAAAAGGAAATTAATGTATTAACAACTTTTGCTAAATAAAATTAACGTACCGACTCTCTATTTTATAGAAGCTTAGGTTGTAATATACGACCTTTTTTTATATATTTTTACAAAAATCTGCTAACTTCAACCCAATAACAACTTTTTAATATGAAAGACGGCAAAATAATAGTAATAATAAACTAAAATGAGAAAATGGGGCAACAAGACAGGCCAAGTGGGAGAATCGAATCCACCAGAGTGATAAAAAGGAGAAAAATCCCAAGTTTTGTGCTTACAAAGGAACCGGAATTACCTGTCGCTTTTGTCAGAAAAAGCTGCACACAAGACACCCTCCAGATGGACACCAACACTTTCCAACGTTAGACATCAACTCGAATCAACTGTAAATTCTATGTTAAACCCTGTAATTTGCAGCTACCTAGCTTTACATGGAACCAGACCAGCTCTCTCGATCATGAATTTTAACATGACCCCAGCATGACCCTGCGGTGGTGGGTTGCCTGAACCGAATCCTCGTGGGTGGCAGAGGAAGAACAATAAATATTCAAGCTTTTGGTGCTGACCCTACATGACTACACAGATTGTCACTGCTTTTTAATGCTTTTTGAGAACATTCGGTATGGCAATCATTTTCTTGCTTTTTCATATCAGCCACTTTTTGGGGTTTCTTTATTTGCTGTTATTTTCATTTTTTCTCATTTGGGTTTTTCATGGATTTTCTTTTTGGAGTTGGTATTGTGGAGTAAACAACTGACTTGGTCTATTTGTTCGGCACTGGATTTTGGAATTTCAGAAAAAAAAGGTCGGCTTTTTGCTTGAGGGGAGAGAAAGAGAGGGGTTGAAATGAGGGAGATGCATGCGGTCCCACCACCACCACCTCCTGATTCGTCTGCCGGAGCTGATTCCTGCTCCAGTGATGACTATGGAACGGATCGGCTCAGGATTTACCAAGCCTGGAAAGGCAGTAACGTAAGCTACTACTTTCTTTCAGTTGATCTGATGTAAATTTTAATTTGATCAATCAAAAGTGAAAATGAAACATCAGTCCAAATTCAGGCTTGTGTTACTGGTCTTGATTGATGAAAGCGTAATCTTTGAGTTTGAATTCTGAAAGATTGGGAATAGGGTTTCTCTTACCAACGGAGTTTAGCAGATGGCGATGTTAACTTTGGAGGTAGCATATGAAAGCTTTGATGTTCTTCTGTTCTTCAGGGATTATAGGTGAACAATTGGATATAAAGGTTTCTACTTTGTGTTAGTGGGTAATTAACTGAGAATTTTGCAGTTACTAGGTTGATTCATGATTCTATACAGACCAGTGGTTCAGCTTACTTATTCCTTGAAAAATCTCTCCCGAGTTTCTTCATAGGCTGGTGATTTTTCTACTTCTGTACTCCTTTGGTAGAGTTTTTTGTTTTGGCAACTTTCTGCAGAAATCTCTTTTGCTGTTACTCCCATCATTATCCTCCCTTTTCCCCGATCTCTTTCCGCTGTTGCTTTTCTGATATGCAGCTATATGATCAGCCTCAGTCATCCTGTTAATCTTTTCTTGGAAAGTTCTATAAAGACCAAGGTTTTACCTTCTGGTTGCACGAATCTGAAAATTTAGGATGCTGATACTTTAGCTCTGCTAAGGTGAAGTATTTTAGTTGAAGCTTCCATTTTATCAAAAAATGCAATAATTTCTGTTACCATGTGGTGATAACCATGCTTAGATACAACATCATGGTACAGAATTTACTCTTCATTGGTCAAATATCCGCTGATTCGACCGACCTCTATCGCCATGACAAAGGAAATTTCACGATGAGACGTATTACAGTATTAAGGGAAATTGATCTTCCCAATAGCATATCATAATATTTCATTTTGTTAATTAGTAATTCAAGAATTGCTCTATTTACTCTTATCTGATCATTGCCTGATATCATTTGTTTGCAGGTATTCGTGCTTAACGGGAGGCTGATATTTGGACCAGATGCAAGATCCTTGTTATTAACATTATTTCTTATAATAGCTCCTGTTGTCATCTTCTGTGTCTTTGTAGCAAGAAAGCTTATGGATGATTTTCCTCATCACCTGGGGATATCTATAGTAGTTGCTGTTGTTGTCCTGACAATCATAGTAAGTTATTCTTGTTTCTTGAATTTTTTTGTTTCATTTATTTTCTGTGATCTGTTTCCATAATGAATTATTGATAGAATGATCATTTGCTCCTGGATTATATTCTCTAAATTTTTCACCTCCTTTTAAGGAAAGAGTCCTAACTACTATGTTAGTGACAGGAAAACCTTAGTTTCTACTTTGATCTGTAACTAATGAATGTATTCTCTTTTCAGGATTTGATCTTTCTTCTGCTAACCTCAGGAAGAGATCCTGGTATTATACCTCGCAATTCTCATCCTCCAGAGCCGAAAGCTTATGGAGGACAGTCTGAGCTTATGCGTGGCCACACCCCACCTTTCCGTTTGCCGCGTACAAAAGATGTCCTTATCAACGGGATCGTGGTGAAGACCAAGTATTGTGACACCTGCATGCTTTACCGGCCTCCTCGTTGTTCTCACTGTTCAATATGCAATAACTGTGTGGAAAGATTTGATCATCACTGTCCTTGGGTCGGTCAATGCATAGGACTGGTAATGAAAGACAGTAGTTTCATTCTCTGCATTTTCATAAGCATTTCCATGGTTCTGCATGCCTTAAGGAAACCTGAAACTTTTGGGTGTACAATTTAACCAAGTTTCTTTTTATTACATCTATATGCTATTGTATAATCTATCTAATTGCAGAAGTCTTCTGATTTTTGGTGCAGCGCAATTACCGATTCTTCTTCATGTTTGTCTTCTCCACAACTATAATCTGTGTATATGTTCATGCGTTTTGCTGGGTGTATATCACCAGAATCATGCATGGGGAGAACACGTCAATTCGGAAAGCAATGCTTAGGACTCCTGCTTCGATTGCATTACTAATTTACACCTTTGTTTCAGTGTGGTTTGTTGGTGGACTTAGTGTGTTCCATTTGTATCTCATCAGTAAAAACCAGGTAGGGAAGAGTCATTGGTGATTGACACCTATAATTTCGTTTCCTGCATTAATAATTTTGTTGTCCCTAGGTAAAGCTATCATTATAAGTTGATGTTGAAGTTAATTTCCATGGTTCCAATATTATATATTTTTCTCAGCTTTTTATTTTTTTGGGTGTTTTGACAGTCTACCTATGAAAACTTTAGATACCGATTTGATGGACTACCTAATCCGTTTGATGGGGGATGTATCAAGAACTTCAAGGATGTATTTTTCACAAGTATTCCCTCATCTAAGACCAATTTCAGGGCCAAAATTCCAAAGAGACCTCAAATTCCAGCTAGGGTGGATGATGACAGTTTGGTTAACTCAAAAAGAGAGAAGTCGGCGGGTGACTTAGAGATGGGACCAAAGCCAGAATGGGACGAGTCTGTTGAACAGCTGGAGAATCGTTCAGTCCGAAGTGACTACAATTTGGATGAAGATGGCCGATTCAATGATGTCTCCCCAGAATTAAGTCGGATCCTTCTTCCACAAGGTATGGAAGGCCAGCTTGTCGCACAGTCTAGGCGCTCTAGCTTGGGAAGGATAAGTGGAAACTGGGAAATGTCATCCGATGTTCCTGCTTTAATAGCTGAAATTGAAGCAAACCAGTTCTCTAATGGTAACTGGAAGTCCAAAAGCCAACGGTCACAAGAAAACACAAGGAGATGACATCGAAGAAAGAAATTGTTGTTTAAGCCATACGAGAAACTAAAGGGATAAAGAAAAAAAATTGAAAAAATGGAAGAAAAAAAAGAGAGTGCATGTGCAGGTTATGCTTACTGTATATTTATTTTCTCTGCCAATCAATTACTGTCTTATCTCATATTTCTTTTTTCTTCATTTTGATTAAAATCCCCTGTATCTAAATACTTCCAATTGTTATTCTGTATAGTATCATGCCAACCCTGGTCTCAGCTTTTAGGTTGCTGTAATTCACGAAACATGTATTTTTCCACCATCACCACCAAGAGTCTTTCATTTAAGTGCTTGTGTTGTGTAAAGACCATACAAGCTTACAAAATCTTAAGCCACCTCGTATGTCAATATGTGATTGTCACGGCCTCCTAAAATTTATCATTTTTTGACAATCTGAAGCTTACTGACATGATGAACAGTCAGTTTATGTTCTGTTTCTTGATTCTTTCTTGAACTACAATTAAATTCAATACAAAGATCAATGTGCAGTTCTTGTTTCTCATTATCAGTAGTATTATTACTTATAAAACATTAAGATCAATCACAAAGGGAGAATTGGAAACTTAAAGCAATGCAGAGTTGCTCTGACCCACTAATTGCTTATTTTCTGATTTCTCCCGAATTCATAAGCTTGCAAGATGCACCACTCGGCATCATTCAAAACCAGCAACAAGTCCTTCAACTGTGTCAGTAACTTGGAGAATATCCTATAGTTCCACATGAAACTTGGGGAACTACAGATATTAGGTGATCAAGTTAAAATAGATCGGAAGCCTGCCAATCCTGTCTTCTAAATACTCTTACGTGTCTCTATTGCAACTAGAATGGATAGTAATCAACAGCAGAAAGCATGACAGCTACCAAGCTCTTGATCATTGTTCAATGAACAATATCTAACTAAAGTGAAGAAGAAGGATATCTAAACTAAAGTGAAAAAGAAAAATCCATCACGAATATCATTAACATTTTGATATGAAGAAATGGTATTCTATAGGGAATCAGTCAAATAGCTAAATGAGCTGTTCAACTAGCTATGTCCTTTGACTCCTAGTTTCTACTTTCTAACGACATGGACAATCTTTACCCTAACATTCATGTTCACTCAAAGGCCAAAAAGAATAAGAATATGCTAGCATGTGGAACAACATATACCACTGGAAGTTAATAAGGGAGATGAAAGAAAACATTTGAATCCAAAATCAATCATATCATTTCTGAGGCCTCAAATAAACCGAGGATCAATTCCACAGTATCTTGAATATAGAAGTAAATTAATGTAACAAAAAAGATATCAAGTGATGCAAATTCAATTGGAATTGAAGACCAAGTTGCACTCACTTAACCAAATCTGCCAGCCCATTATTGTTTGAACATCATTGCATAGACTGGAATCGTTTCATAATCATAAGGCTCATATCCATATACCTCTGCGCGCAGTGGGAAAGGCATGAGGATTCACTGGAACTAAACTTACTGCCAGGTGTACCAGTAATGCATTTGTCCCAACAAGCACTTGTTAGCTTCGCCACCATCTCATTAACCATGGCTTTTTCTTTCTCTTGCTGCATGCCAACCAAGTCATTCAGAAACAAGAAACAACAAAATCCCACAAAACTCATCACCATCATTAAATTGCAAAAGTTTTTATTTCCGTTAATTCCACATTTGGTTTGAATCCAAATCTTTCAGCAAACCCAAAAGAACAAAAAGGTCTTCATTCTTTCACATGATACCATCATTGCCACCGCCAATTCATAGGCAGCGTAAGATTCTTATATATCAATGTAAAGTGCCTTCCATACCAACGACAAACCCGAACTAAATACCCAAAATGATTCAAATTTTATAAGCTCTACACCAAATTATTCAACTTTACGGGATCTAAGAATTGCAACCCATCGGTAAACTAAAATCAATTTCTCAAATCATGTAGATCATGGATTTGATAAGCAGAAAAGCGAGAAAAAGAAACGAAAAAGAGAAAGAGAATTCAAATTGGGGCAACATTACACAAGCAACTGAACTCACGTTGAGGAATGTCTGCAATTCAGTGGAGTTAAGTGACGAAGGATCCATTGCTCGTTGGGTTTTTGGTTTCTTCGGTCGCTAAAACCCTAATTCACTCCCTCAAAGCTCTCAATAAACCCTAGACGAAAGGCGTCGTTCTGTATGGCCATTCGAGCAAAACGGCACCGAACTACGGGACTTGTTGAAATCCTCTGGCTAAGTTTAATGGGCTAAAACAAAAGTTCATGATCCATTGACAGTTTACATAAGAAGAAAAACATTAAATTTAAATTATGTAAATGATACTAATTCAACACCAATTAAAATAAAAGGTAAAATAACATAATATGAAATCGAAAATTCTATAATAATTATTGTAAATTTAGAAAGGGACATTATAAATTTTAAAATATTAAAAAATAAACTAAAATCGATCAATCTAATTAATTTAGAAACTTATTATTTTCATTTTTAATTACATATTAAAATTAATTTATCTATTAAATTAATAAATTCTATAATAAGTATTGTAAATTTAGGAAGATACATTATAAATTTTAAAATATTAAAAAATAAACTAAAATCGATAAATTTAATTAATTCAAAAACCTATTATTTTCATTTTTAATTAGATTATTAAAATTAATTTATCTATTAGATTAATAGCTTCAATTTTCATAATATATGTGTGCATCAATTTTTTTTTTGGTTATAAAAGGACAGTGTATATTTCATATAAAATAAAAGACAATCTATTTTTACAATTAAATTTTAAATTTTTAGATAGATAAGAATAATTTATTTCAATCATTTTTTAATTTTTTTAATTTTATTTAATTTTTAACCAATTTTATAACGATTTAATATCAATTGAATCTTTTAAACTTTAAATTTTTATCTTATCAATTTAATTTTTGGCCCGATTTTTAAAACATTAATCAAAAGTTAGCTTTGTCTTATTTTATAATTTATAAAACATCCCATTTTGTGCAATGCGTATGGACACAGAAAGTTAAAGTGGAGGGCATGAGCTTCACATAGATAATAAAAAAGACGCTTCTTATGAAGTAAGCATCAACTTTTCTTTTTTCTTTTTTTTAAGGCAATTGGTATTATGAAAGCCACAATTAAGTTTTGATTAATCGAATTCGAGCTATATGGATTTATCATAAGAATCGAATCTGAAACTTTGCTTAGTAGTAATTAAACTCTTTCGTCACTTAAGCAAATAGATTTTGATTGCATTAAGCATCAACGTTTATGTACCACCCATTGTAATTATATCAATAAATCTAGAAATGAAATAGTCTTTTCAATTTATAAAAGTGGAGATGATCGAGTTTGATTGATTTAATCACAAAAGTTTTAAATAGGTTAAATTTTTAATTCAATTTATCTTAATAAATTTTGTTATTAAAAACTAGTCAATCAACCAATTAGTTTTATAAACATTTAATTTTTAATTAAACTTTTCAATTATATTATAAATTCTTCAATTTTATTCAATTTTTACTATATACTAATTTTATTATAGTCTAATATTAATTGAATATTTAAACCTTAAACCTCTTATTTTATCAGTTTAATTTTTAGTATAGTTTTTAAAATATTGCTATTAACTGAAAAATATAATAAAGCTCAAGAGTTTTTGACTTTATGGGCATAAGCTATTTTTAATTGAGACTAAATTTAGAAAAACTTGAACCGACTAATTTTTTTTGTTCGAATTTTAACTTTCCAATTCAATTTATTTTAATAATTTTTGTTGTTAAAACCTAATCAGTTTATTAATTAATCATCTAATTTTTATAAATAAATCAGTTTTTATAAAAAAAAATTAAATAATTTTTATTTAACATGTTCCTTTTAATTATAATTTAAATTGATATGAAAAACAACCGTTTTTCTGTTTATATTAATAAGAGAAAACATGTCCACGTCGTCAACTTGTCAAACATCTAGCGCATGCGCACACCGTCCTAGGCTCATGGGAACGTGGGTAGCATGAGGAGCGTGCATCACACGCCCCACAAGTGTCCGCGCACCAGTGGAGCCATGTGGATGGTTGCGACTAGCGCGTGTGTAGCGTAATCGTCTAAGAGCAGTTACTGCAGCACCATCAGGCGCGTGTGGTACACGTGCTTAATGATGCTATCGCCTTCAGATGGGGAAGGCAATTTCCAGCGATCCCGGAGCTCATTTTTTGCACTTTCTAGCTTATTTTTGACCCGTTTCTCATTATTAGCCTTATGAACTCTACTTTCACGTAATCATATTCTGAAAAAACCGAAAACGAATAAAAAATCAACGAAAACTCTAATAGAAGAAAAATCGAAAAACTTTCGTTTCTGGCAACCTGATCACGTAATCATTTTGATATCATATGTAACACGTAGCATAAACCTTATTATGTGTCCCGGATCGTTCAGGAAAGGGTTAAAAGTGAAGGAAATGCGAAATACCTGATTTTGGTTCCATCCAAGCTTTCGAAGTAGTTTTCGAGACCGTAACGAGCTCTAATCTCCCAGGACCTTCACAAAAATCCTTCACCGACACGTGATTAATGCCTTTCTACAGTTTTCTCACACCATAAGCTCTCCTAACAGGTCACAGAACTGAATGCTTACGAATGACGTGAGTAACTGTATGAGACCTTAACCTATATATATAATTTTCATATCGAACTTCCTCATCAAAGGCCCGATATGGGTCCAATTCACATTGATCGGGATTTATTTTCCTCCTCAACTTGACCCATTGATTTAGATCATTTATTGGGCCACTTTATTATCTTTATCCGAATCAAATTACGTAACTTAACTAATAAATTATTGAAAAAAACAAAAAATACAATTAATAGTTGTCCAATTTTATAAGAAATGACAAAATTGTACAACATCTTATATATCACGGTAAAGTGCCTTCCCTGCCAATGGCAAACCTGAACTAAACACCCAAAAACGTTCAAATTCTATAAGCTCTATACCAAATTATTCAACTTTACGTGGTCAAAGAATTGCAACCCACCAGTAATCTGAAATCAATTTCTCAAATCATGTAGATCATGGATTTGGTAAGCAGAAAAGCGAGAAAAAGAAACGAAAAAGAGAGAGAGAATTCAAACTGGGGCAACATTACACAAATAACTGAACTCACGTTGAGGGATCTCTGCGATTCAGTGGAGTTAAGTGACGAAGCATCCATTGGCCGTTGGGTTTTTGGTTTCTTTAGTCGCTAAAACCCTAATTCACTCTCTCCAAGTTCCCAATAAACCCTAGAAGAAAGGCGGTATATGTAAAACAATGATGTTTTAATAAAAATTGCATATCGTGGCAATATACGGATAAAATTCTATTTTAAGAACAACTATAACCAACTCCTATGTTTATCTAGTTTAATATATTATATTTATCCTCGTATATTTGTACAATTCGGCTAGGCTCAAAAGCTCATGATGCATTGATAGTTTGCATAAAAAGATCAACATTAAAAATTTAATTTTGTAATGATACTAATTCAACACTAATTACAATAAAAGTTAAGATAACATAATATGCAATAGACAATTCTATAATAATTATTGTAAATTTAGAAAGGTACATTATAAATTTTAAAATATAAAAAAGAAAAATAGTAAACTAAGAATCAATCAACCTAATTAAATCAAAATTATATAAGTTTTCATTTTTAATTAAATTATTAAGATTAATTTATCAATTAAATTAATAGTTTCATTTTTCATAATATATGTATGCATCAATTTATTTATTATTTGTTGTTGTAAAAGGACTCCGACCATTTTTTGATGTATTATAAGAGTGTATATTTCTTATAAAATAAAAGACAAAATATTATTAAATAATTTCAATTGATTGAAGTTATAAAAATCTTACATGATCTAATGAAAAATGGTAAATTTAGTAATAAAATTTCTAAATAAACTTTTTTCCGCAAAATCATATTTAATAATTCCTAAAGGCCAACATCTTTCTTAGATAATGAAACTAAATATTGAAACTAAATATCTATATCTTAAGGCATTCTTTTCTTTTCTTAATTTTAACAATAAGGACATGTTTAGATGACACTTTGATTAATCAACTCTTTCAAACTGACATCAGGTATTAAGTTTATATCAAATTTAAGAATTTAGAGGAATAAACTCTCCTCTCTTGGAGGAATTCGAAGCTAAAAAATTAATCATGTAGAGAACCCATTTAACCAAAAAGCCAAAATTTTTGGAGTAAATTGTGATTTTGTTAACTTAACCACAAGAAGGAATCTTATTTATAAATAAGAATATATACATCCAAAAAAGAAAAAAACTGAATATTCAAGCCAATAAGTTAAGTCATATCATAAGCAATGATTAAAAAACTCAATCGATTTAGTCGGTTCAACTATAAAAACTTTGAATTTTTCAATTTTCTAATTTGATTTTCAACTTTTCGATTTGATTTACTTTAATAATTCATAGTGTTAAAAATTGATCAGTTAATTAATTAATTGGTCAATTTTTGTAAATTAATAAGTTCTTATAAACTAAAATATCAATTAATTTTCATTTAACAATCTTTTTTAATTAAACTTTAAATTTTTTTATAGATAAAGGCAACATCTTTCAATCATATTTTAAATTTTTAAATTTTAATCAATTTTTAATTGGTTTTATGATAGTCCAATATCGGTTGAATCTTTTAAATCTTAATCATGTTATTTTATCGGTTTAATTTCTCATCTGATTTTTAAAACATTAATCATAAATATTATGTTGACTCAAAAGTTGGCTTTGTCTTAGGTTATAATTTATAAAACATCCCATTTTGTTCAATGCGTATGGACACAAGGAAAGTTAAAGTGGAGGGCAAGAGCTTCACCTAAATAATAAAAAAGAGGCTTCTTATGAATTAAGCATCAACTTTTCGTTTCTTTTTAAAGGCAATTGGTATTCTGATAGGCACAATTAAGTTTTGATTAATCCAATTTGAGCTATATGGATTTATCATAAGAATCGAATCCAAAACTTTGCTTAGTAGCAATTAAACTCTTACTTCACTTAAACAAACAGTTTTAATTGCATTAAGCATCAACTTTTATGTACCACACAATACATCTTATCGATAAATTTACAAATGAGATAGTCCTTTCAACTTAAAAGTGGAGATGATTATTCTATTGACTAATGATTAAAAAATAAATCGTTTCAACCGATTTACTTGTAAAAATTTTTAATCGATTAATTTTTCAATTCAATTTATCTTAACATATTGTTAAAAACTAACTTTTTATTAATTAATCAGTCGATTTTTGTAAACTAACTTATTTTAATAAATAAAAATAAACAAATTGATTTTTATTTAAGACTTTTTTCTTAATTAAATTTCAACTTTTTCGAATGATAATAATAGTCTCATTCTTTAATCATATTCTAATTTTTTCAATTTTATTCAATTTTTACTATATACTAATTTTATCATTGTCTAATATCAACTGAATATTTAAGTCTTAAACCTCTTATTTTATCGATTTAATTTTGAGTCCAGGTTTTAAAATATTGCTATTAACTATTAAAGCTTAAGATTTTTGACTTTCTGGGCATAGGCTCTTTTTAATTGACTAAATTTAGAACTTCTGCTTCAGAATCCTGTCAAAACAAAACAGAAAAAAAGAAGAGTATATAATGTGCCAAATAACATGTTAGTTGTTTGCTTTTTTGTTTTCTTTGGTGATAAGGAAAGCAGCCTTTTTTTTTATGTTTTGTTTATATTAATAAGAGCAAACAAGAGAATTGAACTATTTCTCTTGACC
>JAOQMM010000007.1:16014140-16024953 GCA_027563515.1 Erythroxylum platyclados
TTAAACAATTTGAGATTTTTACGCTGAACCGGCCAAATCAATTAAGTTTTTCAATCAATATTAATTACTTAAACTTATTTTTAGACTCACGGGATGAATTTTTTAAATTCACTTATTGGAAGTAAACAATTCATTTCTGAGTTTCTCCTAATATTTTATTCATGTCACAAAATTCTTGTCATGTTTGTGGTTCAGTACATGCTTCCAAGACCTAAACAGGTACGAGGTTTGGATTTAATCTCTAATTACCGCTTATTACATGTTAATTAAGGGAAGACTCATTTAATAAGTGAATAATATATTCCCGCTTTTAAAAATATTTCTTCTGACTTTGAGAGATCGAAGTTACTTCATCGTTGTTAACGATGAGAGGGCAAAATTTTAACAACTAAATGTTGCTTATCCAGTGATTCAATAAAACACTTAAACTCAAATCAAATTAATTTAATTTAATAATTTATTATAATTAACTTAAATTATTATACTTAGTAAAACTTATAAAGTCAAATTTAAGGGTTAGTTGAGTAACTTGTAGGAAAAAAAAAAACGTATAAGTTTATGTTGGAGGAAAGTTTCATAATCTGCCAGAACTCAGAGTTAGGATCGTGTTGGTTTTAAGAGTGAACCCATAATTTTTGGAACCTGTGCCGTTAGAGGAATCCTGTATCCTACTTTCGGCCGCTTCTTCTCACTGCTATTTTACGTTCTGAGTCTTCTGACAGAGTTTTGAAGCCTCTGGGAAATGAAAATGTGTCTCTAGTGCTGGTTTTTTTTTTTTTTTTCCTTTTGACGGATACAAGCATATGTACTTACAAGCTTATTCCATTGGCCTTGTTGCGTAAATTCCATGCGAAACCTGATTCCTAAAACTGCCTGGAGATTCTTCAAATTAGTGTTCATGTAACAGACAGCAGAACCGGCAGAATCCTGTACAGTGCAACTTTTGTTTCGATTACTGACTTTGATGTAAGGTATTAGTGTTGGTTTGGAGTATACATCAGTTTAACTTCGTTTGGTTACGAACTCTTTCGACCATCTCTTCGGATCTAGCAAGTAACTAATTCTGAAATCCTGATAATGGAACTGGACATCACTTTCTAGCTAGTTTCTTCAAATTATTGCTCTACTTGGTATACTAAATTATGCTTATTTTGATCATGATAGAGAGAGATGTCAGAAACAGTCTCTCAACATGATAAAGAGTTCTTAACCTCTTCAAATCTGAGTGAGATGTTGTTTTGTTGTTATCGTAGAGTCCAAAAAAATAAAAAAGAGAGAGAAAGTTGAATTCAGGGCATCATCTTCAGTGGAGAAACTAATCACTCAGCTAAACTCACTGGTTTACAATTTTAAAGATTAGTTAGCCTAGTAAAATTTTTTAAATTATTTGTAAATAAACCCTAATTTTGTATGAAATTTATGCAATTAATATAATAATAAACATAAATAATATGAGATAATTAAATGTCATACCTTTACTTTAATTTACATATTTTTTAGTTACAACGAACACTTGAAAAAGTTACAAATTAGTATATTCTTTTTTAATTTGCAAAATTATTAAAGAAAAAGTTCTTTAATTTTTTAAAAGAAAAGTAAAAAATCTAATTGCTTTATATAGATTTATTGAAATTTTCATTAGAATTACAATTTTTTATAATTCAAATAAGATTAATTATCAAAACCCTTTTAATTAGAAATTAAATATTTTTAATCTTAATAAAATATCCAATATATACATATATATTAGCCATAAATATTAAAATTGTATATGTGGAAAAGGATAATAAATTACAAAGGGATAATAAAAATCCAATAATTCATTTTAAAGGATGTTTTTCAATAATATTATGAGTTTTTTTATCAAACAAATGAATATATTTCAAATATATAATATAATGGTCAAATCTATATTGAAGAGGACAAACTTATATAATCCAAGGGGTAAGTTTTGGAGTAACTGATAAAATTACTTCTTTGTGATTAAAAGGTCACAGGTTCGAGTTACGGAAACAATTTCTTTGTAAAATACAAAGAGAATATTACGTACAATTGATATCTCCCTTTAGACTATCACAAAAAGGAGAATCTTGTGCATTGGAGTTGATATTTAATGAATCTAAAAGTTAGTCTTTATGTTGCTTTATTAGCAACTTCAATAAAATGTTAATGATTATACATTTTAAATTGAATTATCTATTTTTAAAAAACTTAAACACTTAATTTAAATTATTTAAAAATTAAAAAATCCAAAATTAACATTTTTTTAATTCGATATTAATTGCCAGAATAAATGACTTCTCGTTACTAGCTGTTCATATGTTAATGCATAACTACAAAACTTCACAGTTACGGAATTCTATGTATTAAAAACTCACTTACTTAGGAGAAAGGGTTTTACAGAAACTGAAAGCTAAAGCACTTCACAAACAACCAAGAAATAGTTACGTACTCGGCTACTTAGAGCCCTGTCACTTGTTAATTAATTTTTTATTTTTTATTCTAGAAAACATGAAAAAAAAAAAGGAAAAAGGGTTTTGGCCAAAGCTATCTTTAGTGCAGTCTCTTTTGATTAATTATTGGTTTAGATTTTGATTGATTTGTCAGGACAAGATCTGTTCCCTCGATCCACAATTCACGTAGCCTATAAATTCTTCCTTCTTGCATCACCGTCACTATAAAGACCCCTCTCTTTTCTTCTACCAAGCATTTAGCATCCAACAAACCACTCATTTTTGATCAATATTCAGAGTTTCTAAATGGACAAATTCAACTTTTCCAGAGATGGAACTATCCGATTGCCACCTGGTTTCCGTTTCGAGCCAACAGACGAAGAATTGGTGTTTCGGTACCTTCAATGCAAGGTCTTTTCATGGCCTTTGCCAGCTTCTGTCATACCAGAGATCAATGTCTGCAAGTATGATCCATGGGATTTGCCAGGTTAGGATGAAAACCATTCTTTCAGGAACGATCGTTATTACTGTTTCATGCAATTTTAGAGTGAATGTTGATGGTTGTCTGGTGAATGTTAGGTGATTCGGAGGAGCAAGAGAGATACTTTTTCAGCTCCAACGAAACCAAATACCCCAACGGGAACAGAATCAACCGAGCCACTGGTTCTGGTTACTGGAAGGCCACCGGCGTCGACAAAAGAATCGTTTCGTCAAACAGGAATCTTGACGTTGTGGGGATGAAGAAAACTCTCGTTTTCTACAGTGGAAAGCCTCCAAACGGTTGTAGAACTGATTGGATCATGCATGAATATCGTCTTCTTCGTGTAGGATCTTCAGTCTCTTCTCATACTCAACGTACAAAGAACCCTGTCCAGGCATGTTAAGAAGTTTCTGATAATGTCTGATCCGAAAGATGGTAGTCTTCGTTGCTAACCATTACATGTTCTATGTTCTTCAGGATTCTTTTAGCGAACTGGAAAACTGGGTTCTATGTCGAGTGTTCCCAAAGAGAAGAAATGCAGCAGCACAACAAGCAGGTTACAAGATTGTTCAGACATGTAAAGACAATAAGGTTAAGATCGACGAAGCAGTGAACCAGCCTGTGTTTTTTGATTTCTTGGCGAGAAACGAGGTTGGTGTTCCATATACATCGTCTTCGAGCTCTAGCAATATCACAGACGTTTACTCATCGTGTGACGAGAATGAATATGAAGAAGATGGCACTACCTACGATTAAGTAGCAACACCCACATTACCTACATGTCCTCTCGGAGGGATTTTCTTTGAAGAAAAAGGATATGCTAGACAGCTAGAGAAAACAAACATTCCCCATGAGGAAAAGACAGTTCTATTGACTTGGGCAGTAGCTTTTTTTTGGGGATTGAAGTATGTTTTCAACATTTTATCTAATTTCAAGGTTTTATTTAATTTGGATTTTGTTTTGATAAAATCTGTTTTATTCTGATGATCTCGAATTGACCTATCAATTTTTAAAAATAATTTGTCAAATTTAAGCTTGAGTATAATTAAATTTAGATATCTACCATCAAGTTCAATTTGACATGTTAACTTCGAATTAAAATATATCACCATTAAACTAGTTTATTATTTATCACAAATATTAAAATATTTTTTATAAACTAATTTATTAATAATAATCACCAATAAATATTAAATAATGGTAATGTTTTTCAAGCACTATAAGAATTTAAAAAAGTAAAATTCCTTTGAAAGAAGAGTGCCTTTTGTTGGCTGTGTTCAACTTTATTTGCAAAAGTAATAACATGTAGGTGTCACAAAACATGAATCATGTTCCTTCATCCATATAATCTTTCATTCAATAATTTCTTGAATCAAGTTTTTTTCGTATTAATATATATGAATAAAATAGAAAATTACAACATATGTGATCAACATATGTGATTTTTTCAATTGCATGAAATTTTCCATTAGCTAAAAAGTTTAGATCAATTTATAACAAAAATATATCACTTTTTCCGATGTTTTAAAAATCGGACTGGAAGTTAAATCAGTAAGATAACAAGTTTAAAGTTTAAAAAATTCGACTAGTATTAGACTGTCATAAAATCAGCTAAAGATTGAATAAAATTAAAGAATTTATAATAGGGTTCAAAAAGAGTGTGTCATTACCTATTGAACAATTTGAAGTTTAATGAAAAAAGAGATTGTTAAATAAAAATTTATTTATTTATTTTGGCTCATATAATTTTATTAATTCATAAAAATGACTGATTAATTAATAAATTTATCACTTTTTAACGATAAGAGTTATTAAAGTAAATCGAACAAAAAAGTTAAAAACCGAACTAAAAAGTTAGACGATTCAAGATTTTTTAAAGTTGAACTGTCCAAATCGATTAAGTTTTTTAATCATTGACTTTTTTGGTTAAAAGTCAAAGAGATGAAGGTATATACTTGTTTCGAATAAATTGTTCAGTTACAAATACTTACAATGAGCTCCATTTTTTATTTAATAATAATGAGATCTACGTAAAGGAAAATACTTAAAGCAATTGAGTTCTTTTGATGTAATGTTGAAGAAAGGAAAGCCATGTTGAAACTAACACTACTAGTGAGGCAAGAACTTTTTTATTTGATTGGGATCCTAACATAGCATTCCTTTAATATTTGAAGGATAGCATAAATATGTAAATTTTTTATTCAAATTTTAAATTGTTATAATGCATTACTAAAATAATACAATAATGTTATTTTATTGGTCTACAAGAGAAAATTGTTAGCAAAATAATTATCAAGAATGATATAACTTTACTGAAACTTACCAAGGACACGACATGTGATAGAAAATTTTGACATACTAAGATACGGATAAAATATCTCACATAGAAAGGTCTTTCTCGTTCTCTAAGTCTTTTAAACATTTTCATTCGAGTCTTTCACTTTATAGTTAGCATTAATATTTCGATCATATAGTACTTCTCTTCTAGTTATATAGCCTAAATAGTTTCTTGCTTAGTGTAATTACTTTTTTGTAATGGCTAGTTTGATTTATTCTTGTACTTGTATTTTATTCTGGTTTGTGTATTTACTTACTTATATTATTAATCTTTACCATGTTCTATATGTACTATTTTATGTATTATATAACATATTTTTATATTTTTATTTATATGTGTTTATCTATATATTTTGTATTATCATTATTTTTATATTACATGTAAATCTATCGAAAACAGTCTCTTTATCAAGTAGAGGTAATAATGCATATTTTTAGACTTTCCTAGATTCTACATTTCAGCGAGAGCCTCATTCGGTGCTGTTGAAAAGAGAATTATTTTTTATTAATGAAATAAGTAATTGGCTCTTTAAACGCATATTAAATAAATTATAAGACACATATAATAATTTATAAAATATGTGTTTCCAATTAAGTGAATTAACAAATTAATAATTCAAAAATTAAAGGATAAACTCAATCCAACTTATATTTATAAAACTATTATGTTTTCACTTCTTACCCGCGAAGCCACAAAGGTGAGTCCTCTAATCATGACTCCAAGTTTCAACTTATGAACATGACTCCAAGTTTCAACTTATGAACATACTCTTGAGAGGAAGAAGGTCATCTTTTCTATTAAAATTCCAAATCTTAAGGATTATGCCTATTTTGGAGTTTAAAAATTGAACCAATTTCACTCTAATTTATAGCTAATCTTCTTACTTCATTGACTAATTAAAGTTATTATAAAGAGTAGACCAATTTAGTCCCATTGCAAAATTTAAAACGCTCACGATTATGACAATTAGATTGATTTATTGAGTTGGTAAATTTCAATTAAAGACATTTAGTACGTAAAATAAAACAAAAAAAGAAACATGAGAAATATAAAACTAAAATGAAAAGTTAAAATAAATTTTTTCAAAAAGTTATATATTAAAAAAACAATATGAGCATGCGTAATTTTTTATTAAACAACTTTTTGTAAGAAAATAAAAATAAAGATATACCATAATTTCATTGAAGATAAATTTCTCAATTTTATGTCTTTATTTTTTGTTAAATCTTACAGCTTTTAGATTTTTTAATCTTTTTTTAGTGTAATCTATTTTATAGGAAGTATTAGCGGCAAAAACAACTCACAAAAAATTATGTTGAAATGCAAAGTCTGAGAGGGTTTAATAATACACAATCTTATTCTTAAGCAGCACAAAGACTGTTTCCAAATATAAGAAGAATTAGGAGTTGATGAATAATGGAACTTTTTTAATTACAGCAATTTGAGGAACTAAAATGAGTAGTTAAATCTATTTTACAAGCTGGAAATTTTTTTTATCCCATAATTCCTGGTTCTCAATGCTGTTTTGGTGAACAAGTTTAGACTCTTTCAACGAAGCATGGAAGTTAACAGAATGTTCAGAACGGACAATGACTCAAAAGGAATTCAGTTCTTGAGATTACAAGTTCTTAGATATCGGTATGTGACCGAACTGATTAGTTACAGGAAATATGTTCCAGCTAAACAACATAAAATCTGCTAAAAATGGACATGTACATCTGTTAGAAGTTAACAACCTTAATCCAATTTGTTGCTGGTTCTTGCAACTGCCATGGATCTTTTCCTTTCAAATTCTCAGCCCTCTCAAGCATTTTCCATTGCAACACTTCGCTTCTGTTCTTTCTTTGTCCATTGCTTCTCTTCTCTTGCTCTCCTTCTCTCGTAAGACTTAAAATCATGGGTTGTGGAGGATCTAAGCATGAGTCTGCGAGTAATGAACTGATGGCACATGCAAAGGTCAAACCTCTTATACGCCGTAGGTTGGAGGATATCAGGAGACGTAGGAACACAAACTCTTCAAAGGACAACAAAACCCTTTCGAGAAAAGAACTTCTCAAAGACGGTGGTTCTGATGACACCTCTTCTGCATCTGATCGCCCTCTTGAGGATGATAGCAAGAGCGAAAGCTCTGGAGAGAGTAATAACCCGAGGAAGGTGGCACCTGCGGCGGAGTTCTGCGATGAGCCAGCGATTAAAGACATTGAGGTGGACACATTCGTCGAATCACCATTGCCAATGCATCAGAAGGTGGCCGAAAAAGGGCAGTTTCAGGATCAAACCAAACCTGCAATATCACTGAAACCAGAAGGAGAGACGGAGAAATTATGCAAAGAGAAACGCGTTGAACTTGAAGACAGCAAGGAAGGTGACGAGGTGGTGAAAGTAATAGCAGAGGTGGATGTAGTAGAAACTACAGATCAAGATGGAGATGACACAGGGAACAGCAGCGATGAGGAAGAAGATGGACGTCATATTAGCTTGCGGAGTGCTCGTGACTGTCCAGGATCTCCAAGCTTCCGAGTATATTTCGTAGAATCGTTAGATCGTACGAAGCACGAAGTGGATGTGGATGTGAATGGTGAAGGTAAAGTATCTATCTTCAGAACTCCGATCACAAGTAAACAAAGCTTATTCATGCAATAACAATAATTTTTCTATACATTCTTTAAGTTTCTGACCACAATCAATGGCTGCTCTTTGCAGAGAGGGATGATCACACAGAAAAAATGTCACAAAAAAATGAGGAACTCGGTAGCAGAACTGTGAAATCAGTAATCCATGATGAGGTATATAGACATCTTATCTTTTTTTCCTTCATGATTATGACATGAAATACTTGGTACGAACTCAGATTAGGCCTTGTCCTCATACTTTGTTTGTTCTTCTGACTGCAGAACTCGGTGACCAAGAAAGTTAAGAAAGGCAAGAAAGGAGGCAAATTCAGGAAGGTTATGCAAGTGCCCAAGGGTACAGGAGCTGTAAAGAGTCTGCTGAATGTTAATATCAAGTCCTGCTACAATCCAGTTCGCTCTGGCCAAGACAAAGACCGTCTTCTCTCAAACAAAACGGTGGCTTGATTATACTAGGGACATTGATTCCAACCCACTAGGAGGACTTTTCTGTTTTTTCTTAGTCATGGTTCCTTGTTTCATTCACAAAGATATGAAAGCACAAAGTGTTATATGTCATTCATTAATAATAGTGGAAGTTTATCTGTTTACTCTGAAACCAGTCACAGATGGAGTTATCAAATATTCTTATAAGTTGTTCGAGACTGATTTCCAAGTACAAAGATCAAGAAAAAAGACACTAATATTCATTTGTTGCAACTTCATACAATACAGAAATGAGAATTCATAGCATGTCTAAGCAGATGGGAAAGCAGCAGTCAGTAATTCTTCGTCCTTCATGAAAACTCGTAGTTTACTTCTGTTTCAAGTTAATCAACTTGTGCATGGATTAACTTTGAAAAGCTGTAGAAGATAATTGGGATTGCTTTTCTGACCATAAACAGTAAAAACCTGATGCCCTTATTTTGCACCAATTATATGAAGAATGAGCAAAAGCAATTAATACAGAAAAATGAAAACCATCAGGGAAGCAAGATGGACATAGAAGCACAAAACTCAGAAGATTCGCACACAGAGTTATTGGTTCTGCAGTAACTTCCAAGACCAAGTTGTGTATCCATGTTCATTTCAGGATCTAGAACATGTCCAACAGCATTGCCCCCAGGACCTGCTCGCCTGAGGAAGAAGTTTCCAAGATCCATTGTTGGTATTTACAACTGAGACCACTGCAAAAACAGAATTGCAAAAATAAAGAATAAAGCTAACCTTCTGGCTTCTTCATCTCTCAATTTGAAATCAATTTCTTTGCTGGGAGGATGCTTAGGCAAATCTGATGGCTCACAAGCGTAAGGTTCAGTGGCAAAAAACTGCACTCAGAAAACCAACAACAAATAAATGGTTCTGTAAACTCTTGCAGACATGAACTTCGATAATACAGAATAGGGTAGCAAGTAATCGTCACTTACTTCAGAATGTAGTGCTTCAGTTGCTGTGCCTCGTTCATCAGGATCTATTGAAAGGAGGGTTTCTATCAAAGCCAAAGCTGAAGATGGGAAGTTCTTGAATGTTTCTGTTATACAGCGTTTGTATTGCTGTTGTGGATTAAACAGTGCTGCATTTGGCAATTTGGATTTCTTCAGATAGTCCTCAGATGGAAAGCCACACAAGTTAAATATCAGGTGCAATTGTTCAACCTAAAGCAAGAAAGAAAAAAGATCTAAGAATAAGCGGAAAACAGTGACAGCAACATGATTATAGCAACAGCAAAATCATCTTTCAGAAATACACAGCCTTATCCCTTTCAAACTATACTCAATCATGTTAAAAACCTGGAACTGTGTCCACCACAAAAGCACCTGTTTAGTTATCTTTGAAACCCAACAAGCAATGCAGAAGAGTACCTACCTCTGTATGTCCCGTTATTATCTGAAATCCAGCAAGTAGTTCCGCCATAATACACCCAACACTCCAAAGATCAACACCAACATCGTAGCAGGTGGCTCCAAGAAGAAGTTCAGGGGGTCGATACCAGAGTGACACAACTCGATTTGTCATGGGAACCTTGTGCTTAGGATCATAGAAACTGGCTAATCCAAAGTCACCAATTTTGAGAACTCCATCACTGTCAATAAGTAAATTGGCAGACTTGAGATCTCGGTGCAAAACACCTTGATTGTGGCAGTGCTCAAGCCCAGATAGCAACTGCTTCATGAAGCATTTCACCTGCCAAAAGTAAAACCAGAGATTTTAAAAGTGTTTTCCTTCTAACAGAAGGTCTTGTAGAATTTAAATGTTCAAATTGACCGAACTTATCCTCATCATATTACGTTAAATTATAACGTTAAATTTGTCAGTATCAGTAAACAAACCCTAAAACTCCCTCAAGCCTAAACATTATTAAACTTCCAAAGTTGGCAATATACATACCTGAGGCTCGGTGAATTTGACTTCTTGGCGAGCTAAGAGGCCAGCGAGATCGTGTTCCATATACTGAAAAACCAAGTAGAGATAACAGGACATTCTTGAAGTGGCCAAACCCTCGAGTTTAAGCACATTGGGATGGTCCAATCTGCTTAAAACAGCGATCTCTCTCGCCATGAATTCAACACTCTCCTCCTCTAATTCATTAAACCGTACTCTCTTTAAAGCCACTATCTTTCCGGTCAGAAGATCTCTTGCCTTGTACACGTCCCCGTACATTCCTTGCCCAATCTAAAACAAGAAACGATCAGAAACTTGTGAACGGAGATATTCTTATATATTTTTTAAAAAGTTGTCTTAAAAAAAAAAAAACCTTTTTATCACCTTTTCTAGCTTCTCGAACGAGTTAGCCTGGCGAGGAGTCCAGTCACCAATCACTTCGCCGGCAACCTTCATCAGCCACGACGGCCACCCTGTTGGCATATGTGATCTATCCCATATTGGAAGGGAGTAGAAAGACTAGCTTCTTTGAAGACTATATATAGCTTCC
>JAOQMM010000007.1:16040326-16062073 GCA_027563515.1 Erythroxylum platyclados
TTTAGCATAATAAATTTTATTCAATAATTAATAATAATATTCTTATATAATTAATAATAAATTGTATATAATTAATATTCGGTTTGGGAACATCATATAAGGGTATACATCATTTATTATACATTTCATTCCATTCCATCCATCTTCCAAACAATATTTTACTACGTTACATTATGAACCCTTCCATCATTCCCAAATAAAATTTCATTGAATTACGTTCCATTCTATTATAAACTGTTTCGTTTCGTTTCGTTTCATTACATTAATTAACATCCAACCAAATAGACCCCTAGCCTCACATCCAACAAGAGTATTAAGCCTTATTGCAACACTTTTTGGACCTTAAAAAAAAGTATGGGATTATGTTTTGGACCTAAACAAATAAATAAATAAATACGTATAAATAATAAATAATAAATAATAAAATCAATATTACAATAAATATAGAGTAAGTTAAAAATAAAAATAAAAATATAGAAAATGAAAAAAGAATTATGTATTGCCAACTCTTCCAAAAATCGTATTGCAATACTTACGTTCATAATAAATCCGTCTTAGCCAAAAGTTTTGTAATTTACCAGTTACGATCACAAATAATTGTAATAATTATGATCGATATAAATATAATTACGGATAATAAAAATGTCTTTTGATAGTAAACTAATCACCTGATTAGTTCCTAATTACATGGAGAAAGACAAAGATTGTGTTTTTGGACCTTTGTGGTTCAGCTAACTTGAAATTTAAGTGCAAGGATCTGAATGGTTCTTTTCGGCTACAAGCAGATAAATCCCGAAAGTAACACTAACGCTAACCTTTTTGCTTAAGATTCGTAAATCACGAGTTCACATAATCATTATTGATGTATGTGCAGACCCCTCTCTAAGTGGACTTTCCGTTTACAGTATGATTGTTTATGGTTTTCGTATTCCTGTGAATTGCATTAATTGCTCACTAAGAGTCTAGTGAATTTTCACAAAATCATTATTGATGTATCTGCAGATCCCTCACCTACTAAGTAGACTTTCCGTTTACAATAAGATTGTTTATGGTTTTCGTATTCCTGTGAAATGTATTATTCACTAAGATCTAGTGAATATTGATGAAGGATGTAATCAAATTTTGTCAGTGTCAACATCTTTAAAGTTACGTGATTCTTTTATCGACAAAGAAGTATATTTCTATTATTGTGAGCAAGTCGATACAAAGTATTATCTACAACATTAATATTTAATAATATATTGATAGAGTTAATATAATAAATTTAATTGCAATAAAATTTTATTATCGCAAAGTGTTACAAGCACTAATATTCTATTTTTATAAAAATTTAAAGTTTTAAAACTCCATTTATATAAATCATTAGAATTCTAATATGAGACATATCTCACATGTGAGAAAAGTTACTGAACCTGTTGAATTCTACTATTTTAGACTCGCATTTTGAAGCAAAAATAGTTTATTACAATATTAATACAAGATAACAATGACAACAATGACAAAAACAACGTTTTAATAGGAATCTCTTTAAGATAATAGGTTTACGGAAGTCTAAAAGTATGTAATTTTACTCCTAATTAATAGAGATATTGTTTTTTATAAACCCACAAGAGAAAAAAAAAAGGATTGAAAGAAAACAATAGTCAAGTGCCTAAGCAAATAACTGCATAAATGGAAATACAAATAAATATAAATATAAAAGTAAGTTAATAAAAAAACATATAAGAAAGAAAACAAATGAGTACATAGAACAAACAAGCTATTTTTAAAAAGTACAAAATAAATAAATAAATAAGATAACTAAAAAAAAGTATTACAACCAAAATTATTTAGGCTAACTAAAAGATACAAGAATTGGAAGAAAATATTCAAAAGACTTATAAAAAGAGAAGAACATACTTATGTAGGGTCCTCTACTCATATCTTAAATCGTCAAATTTTTTTATTAAAATTCAAGTCCTCGATAAGCTCTAGTGGGACTATATCATTCTTGATTACATTTTTTTTAATTCTTCTAGGGTCTTCCTCCACTTCTCTTACAGACTTTAAGTACAATCTTCTTACATTTTATCACTAAAACATCAGGATCTTTACTTTTAACATGTCTGGAATGCTTAGGCCTTGTCTCTCATAATTTACTATTAATGTTAGTCATCCCCAACTTATCTCTTATAACTACATTCCTAACCTTACTTCTTTGTAAGGTTGTATATTCAACGAAACATCTTCATATCTATCATTATTAACTTATGATTATGTACCTATTTAATAGACTAACACTTTATCTCATAAAGTATGACTAACCTAATTGTTAAATGGTAGAATTCACCTTTTACTTGAGTGATTTTTTTGTTACACAAAATTCTTGAGACATCCCTTGATTGAAGTCATCCTGATTTAATAGAGTAAACTATGTCGTCGTCTTTCTGAGTCAATTTTCAATTTATTTTAAAAAGAAAAAACTAGAATGTATTACTCACTCAATAAAAGAGTCTCCTTTACTTATTACGAGTAAATGATGATTAAGGATATAATCAAATTTTATCAAAGTAAACATTTTTAGAAATACGTGATTTGTTTGTTGATAAACAAATCTTTTCTTACGATGAGGAAGATAATCAAAGTATCAATTACTACATTTTACGTAATTTTTAATAAGGTATTTATAAAGTTGAATATAAGAAATCTAATTATGATAAAATTTTACTATCACATAATATTAAAAACACTAATATTCTATTTTTATAGAAGTTTAAAGTGACTGAAATTCTGTTTACATAAATAACAAAAATTTTTGAAAAAAGTCACTGAACTCTCTTGAATCTTGAGTTTAGATCATATGTTCTCGTTACTTTGTTTCTACCCTGTTTTATAAGTATCTATCTATTTATTTTTTATAGATCTTATTTATTGAATAGATATATACTTATAAAATATGGTAGGAATAGAGTAATAAAAATAGGAAATTTATAACTCTTTGATCTTACATTTTAGAATCTTATTTAGTTATTTTAAAGCAAAAATAGTTTATTAGTTTATCTGAGAAAACAGACCTGTTCAGACTGAGCGCTGCACTGCAACTCCTGGGATAGTAAGTACTCGCCACTCACACAGCCGACCATGTTCAGGGTTAACGTTTATGTTAGTTTCTGGTGAAATAAATTGACGTTCTGGGAAATCTGAGAACTTCATCATTTTGTTTTCCTGTTGCTTAACTGTTTCTCTTAATTGATTGTTTTGACCTGTCAAAGGAAAGCGATTGCTCAATTAAGACATAAATTTATTACATTTTAGCTCTTTTCTTTTTCTGCGAAGAAAAGCTGATCATTGAAAGAAACTACATAATTAACACTGTTTCAATGGACTGGCTAGCTGCCTTCCAAATATGACTTGTCTAAATTGATAAGCCATTTTGGTGAGTAAATGCCCAAAAGATGTTAATATTTGAAAGAAACTTCTTTATTGTGGTTATTTTTTTAAAAAAAAATCAAACTCTATTAAATAAATACAAATATTTTTATTAATTTAATCAAATTTAACACGAGACATCTTTTAAACATTATCACTTGTCAATTATAACAACAAAAATGTATTAAAAATTTTGTATATGTTATAATGTTTATTTAACAAAAGTGTTAATTATAAAAAATTTAAACTTTTATTAAATTTTATAATATTAGTTCAAAATTAAAAAATTAACATTGAAATACCCAATTCAACTTTTAGCAAAAATAGTTCGACATTAAATCCTTCCTTAATGTGGATAATATGGTAAGTCACATCATATTAATATTTTTACGTGGTTGTCACGTACTGTATTTGTATCACATATAAATTTTATTATTTAATATATTAAAATATCAAATACCTTAAAATAATTATAAAATAAAATATATGAAGCATGTATAATTATTTTAGATTTTTGATATTTTTAATTTATTAAATAATAATTTTTTTATGTGACAAAATACTGAATCGAAGTGGCTCGCTATATCATCTACGTTAATAAAAAACTTATACTCAGGTTATTTTTATTAAAAATTAAAAAATGGAATATTTCAGTGTCAACTTTTAAAGTTTGAGCTAATATTATAAAATTAAGTAAGCTTTAAAATTTTAAAGTTAACCCTTCAATAAAACATGGCAATTTTTAAAAATATTATATGCTATTTTTAAATTATCTTTTATTTGTTTAAAATATTTTTTTATAAAATGAGAATAATTTATACATACTTTGAAAGAGACGGGCCAAAACTCTTGGCTAGGACTTAGGATAGGGGCTATATTGTGGATGGTGTCTATTTTTTACAATGTTCAGCCCTATCGGACTTAGGATAGGGGCTACGTTGTGTATTGTGTCTATTTTTCAAACCTCTAGGTGGCTCTCAGATGGCCACAGCCCATTCTCACAAGTAGATCTCTCTCTCTCTCTCTCTCCCTCTATATATATATATATAAGAAAAAATAAAAAATGAATATCCCATTTCTTAATTTTATTTTTTCCTCCAATTGTGTGAAAAACGAAAATTAAAGAAATGGATTATTTAGATTAATCTAAGACAAATTGATTTTGAAGATAGATAATAGTAATAAATTTTTCTTTATAGAATTTAAGCTTTAATAAGTGCACAAAGTGTGTAATTTTATGTGCATTTCATACTTCATATATATATATATATATATACATGCTCAAACTCCACACTTCAGCGGGATTTCAACTGAGTATTGATGATGATATATATTATTTATGTATTACAAAAAATCAACACGTTCTCCATCTAAATTATTAGATTTCTTCATATCTTTCAATATGATAGAAACTAAACTCATGGATTTTGATTTTATGGTATTTATATATCCTTTATCCTATTATTTAGTAGATTTTATTTATTAAGTATTTATTTATTTATTTATTTATTTTTCTTTCTTCGTGTAGGTCATTTGGAAATAGCTTTTTTACTAATTAGGAGTAAGGTTGCATACTAATGGACCTCTCCATATTCTACGTATCGGTAAGATATTTACTGGATTGTTGTTGTAATAATAATTAAAAAAACTAGAACAAAATTAAGATAGGCGAAGAATTTTCTTGTAAGAAATTATCTCTCTTTTTTATAAAATTACTTGAGTTATTGCTACTGCGTTTATATTATTTATAATTAGTCTATAATTACCAAAATAACTTATAATTAATTCATAATAAATAAATCATAATTATCTCAATAATTAGCAATTTAAAATTTTCCACCATTAAAGTGTTGTAACAAAATATTTGATTGATTGGATGGGATGGCCATCATTAAATAATGAAATGGACGTCTACAAATACATTTTAATACATTCTTATTAAATTATTTTGTTGGTCCCTCCCATTAAAATTGTTTATTCTTTGAAACATTAATTTTTGAGAGAGATTTCTAAGATAAGACAAGACAGTGAACAGCAAACTTTGCATGGATTTTTGCATTCTGGTGTTTTTTTTTAATAAAAATTTTCTGCTTTTTTTTTTTGATCTTTGGGCTCTGCTCTTTATATAGCCTTGAAGTCTTCGTTAGATTGTCACAGAACCACTTTTCTTTGACTGCAACTTCTGGCCACCTGCCTCCAAGTCTAAGCACTATCATCATCGTCTCACTCTCACCTTTCTCTTATCACTTTTCCTGAAAACTTTTTCAATTTTTCCAATTCCAAAGCTCCTTAAAAATGGCAGCCTTTTCATACCAGCACCACCCTTTCGTTCTTGATTCAGTGATATTGCAGAGCACCCCCATTAAGAACATGTCTGGTTTTATGGAGAATGGGAACATCAAGACCAACTGCTTTTCTCAAATTTACCCTTTTGAATCTCTTTATGAAACTCCTGTTGATGTTAGCATCCAGGAAGTTATTCATATTGATCAAAACTCTAACGTTGTTCCAAGTGATACTGAGACATCTTCGGTGACTAAAAAACAGAGCACAGGGTCCTCAACTGTTGTGAACAAGCTTGAAAGTGGTGAGCAAGTTACTCAAGAGGTGATTCCCATGAACAAGAAGAGAAAGCATACAAATGGGTCAACCTTAACCTCTGCTCAATCAAAGGTAGGCCGTCATAAGAATTCTGTTATGATCATGAGCATCTAGACCTCAGGCTCTGTTTCTTCATCCATGATTTTGGTCTCTCTGTTATTTTGATAGGATGCTAGAGAAGATAAAAGCAAGAATCATAAGAAATGTAATGGCGAAGAAAATGAAGCTGAGAAGAAACAAAAAGCTGAGAAGAAGGATCAGAAGAAAGTTACCGAGGAGCCTCCAACAGGCTACATTCATGTAAGAGCTAGGAGGGGTCAAGCAACAGACAGCCATAGCCTCGCAGAGAGGGTACTTTTTCATTACTAGAACCTTATTTTTAACTTTCCTACCAAGTAATGTACTTTTTATCTTACCCTCCTGGTACTTCCAGTGACATCTAAGAATGTCACACATGCAAAATTCCTACATGACATGCCTCCATTTCAGGTAAGAAGAGAGAAAATCAGTGAGAGGATGAAGATATTGCAGCGTCTTGTTCCTGGTTGTGACAAGGTTGGTGTTCAGTTCCTTACCTTAAACTTGTCTTTCTCAAAAACAAATCTATACCCTTTTCTACTTCACTTCATTCATGCATCTGACAGCCTAACCTGGCATGGTTTTTCTATAAACAGGTGACTGGAAAGGCTCAAATGTTGGATGAGATCATTAACTATGTCCAGTCGTTGCAAAATCAAGTGGAGGTGAAATACCGATTTCCATTAAGAACCTGTACATGCAACTAGTTTAGTTTCTTTCTGTCTGAATCATGATCAGAATCAATTAACCCATCACGTTCTTGTCATTTTCCCAGTTCCTGTCCATGAAGCTTGCTTCTGTTAATCCTCTGTTCTATGACTTTGAAGTGGATCTAGACCACTTCATAGTCATGCCTGAGGTAAAAATAGTTCTTGTTTCAGTCTTCTGGTTCAAGATTCAACATATGTAGTATTCAAGACTAAATCTGATGTGATCTTGTTTCTGCTTAATATTATTCAGAAGTTGAGTAACTTGCCATCACCTTTGCCAAGTGTGCAACAATGCAGTCCCATCCAATCTGCAGCTTTTGCGGATACAACCACCATTGCAGCTACTTCTGCTGCAACTACAAACTTTGCCACAGTAGATAGCTATACTCTTATTGATAGTTCAGCTTCACTTTTAGTTCAAGGTGAAGGATCAAGTGAACTACTTACCAAGGTAGGCAAATACTGTAATTTCTTGAAAAAAACTGAAAAACTTTTTGTATCAACTATTTTCTAACAAGTGAAAAATTCCAAAATGTTTCAGGATAGTGGTAGTCTACTATGGGATGTGGATGAGAAAAGACAGAAACTTCAGAATCCACCAGGGTTCACCCATGACTTGTGTTCTTTTCACTGATAAAAATAACAAGAGCTGCCCTACAATTACAAACTTCTGGTAAGCTCTCATGTCCTGTCTCATGTAATAATCCCAAATGAACAAACACTGTATATTGCACTTGACAAGAATTCTTTTTCCTTCCAGCTTGCAAGGAGATGGAAAAAGCCAGCCATGACCAGGGAAAATTAAATGAAGCAGAAAGGACATGGAAGATCAAAACTTGAGGCTCTGAAATCTCTTGTTGCAAGTCCAATAGTGTAAAAAGAGTTTAAATTGGAATCTAGACATGAATAAAGGGCAGCAAAATCAGTGGATGGAGAACTTAGAAATGGTACAACCGACCAAATAAGACCAGATCTTTTTGCAGATCCCTTGTTTGTTCCTGTCCATTATGGCCCCTCCATCCAAGTGTCTAATGCACAAATTCCAAAGACTCCTGTGTGGTTATGAAGCCTGGACACAGCTTTTTACATGTAGAGAAAGTATAAGTATAGTATATTATTCAAGTCATTCACCATGCATTATGCAGTATGCACTTTTTCCCATGTATCATTTTTAATAACCATTGTAGAAAATTGAGTTCCTATGGTTTCAGTTAATTCTGTTATTACAGTTATTCTTACTGTTTAATTTTCTGCCCCTCACCTTTCATCAATTATTATCATTGGAGAGAAAGAAAATGGAAAGAGAGATAAGAGGGATTATAGCTAGGTTGATGCTACAACTGTAATTGATATGACTAGTTATGCAGTTGTCCTAATCTTTTCTTGGAATCTTCAAGTGTTTTGGCATTTTTTGAGTTGATGTTTTTGATGCTAACTTCCCTTACCCACCACCTGTTGCAAATTGCAAACAGGACAGAAAGCATCTACAGATTGCTTTCTTGTATGATATTTTCTTTTCAAGTTTCAAGTTGCAGCAAAGAGGGATAATGAAAGTTAAAGTTTTGGTATTTCTAATTGAAAACTATCACACCCTCAATAACCCTCTTGTGTTGGTCTTTCCATGTCAATGATGAATCCCATAAACTCTACTGCAATCATATTAATCTGAACTTTTTCAGATAGAACCAAAAAAATGATGTTAATGTGAAACCTGACAATTTTGTAGTTGAATCTGCATTACAGGTAAAGAAAAAATTAGATTTAGGTGTTAAAACTAGTTTTTTAAAAGTCCTTTAATCTGCGAGTTTGAAGGCTCTGAGTAACAATAAGGATATTGCAACTCGTTTCAACTTTAAAAATGACAGTTTGTCAAAAATAGAGATGCGTTAAAACCTCTAATTATCATTTGAATATGACCGTTATTTGACTCGAAATTACTAATTCGTTAAGTGATTTATTTAAAATACATGATTTGTAAGGTGTTACTTGCATCAAACAATTTACTTAGTACAGAAAAAACATTAAATTGAGTTACAAAAGTACAAACAAATTGAATTAAAAAACATAAAATTGAGTTGCAAAATTCCAGAAAAATTGAATTAAAAGATATTTTGTTGCTTTGACAATTAGGATAAATCCTTTATGTGGAAAGAAATAGTTAGAAGGATAGATTCATTTGGAATGACAAGTGACGGGAACTACATGCCACTTGTCCAATCACCTGCCAAAAGTATGATTAGAACCTTAAAAACAGTTTACCTAACTAAACACATCAGTATCCCATGTAAACTACCAAGTAATCCCCTTAATGCATAGCTTTAAAATCATTGCCCCATCATTTTTTAATGATTAAGCCGTCCTTATCAAAAGCTTCAACTCAATCTCTCATCTTTATTTCTGGTTTTAGGTTGCTAGTAGCTACAGCTGTAGGACATAGACAATCCATGTGGTTGTTGTGTTCTTCTTGTTCTTAGTCCTGACCCACATGTTTAGTTTCTAGCTTATATAATTGAGTCAATATTGCAGAAATGATTCAAGAAATAAAAAAAAATTTCAATCTTTTTCTTTACCTTGTCTTGTCCCATCTCTTCCACAGCTTAAAAAAAAAAGGTACTGTCAGCTAAAATCACTGCTTCCTTCTCTTTATCTCTTTCCTTTTTCATATCTTTATCATCTTCTACCAACTTTTGACTCATTACACATTTACGGTGATCATAAGAAGCTCAAAGGGGAAGCTTATATATATATATATACTGTGAAAAATCAAAATCGGTGGAAGATGTGACCCTCCAAGCTGAGTTGAGTTCAAAACTGAGGACCAATCTGAATCTCCCAAGTGGATGGAAACAGGTTGCCGGAAGCAACTAAATTAGTGCTTGGAGTTGCCAACTGGATGATATGGAATTGAAAGTCTTTTGATAGATTGATTAAACAAATTTTTTGTAGCTCACCAACTGATCATTCATCAACTGGGATCCGTTATGCTTGTTGTTCTTCATATATTTCCAAGTTATGTTTGGGTCCCCATGTTGATAGATCATGAAACATTTGGCATTATCATCATCAATTAACTTTTGCCACTTTCTTTAACAATCTTGCTTGTGCTTTCCAAGTATGGAACAACATTGTCTACCATTTTAATTTTCTTGTCTCTTAAGAACTTATAAAGAGACAGAATATTAACAAAACACATTTTTATTATATAACAACATTAACTAAATAATTATGCTTAGACTTTTAATATTTCAAAAACTCTTATTATACTCATATATTAACATATAATTTAATATATTTAACTCTTAAATTTCAGAAAATATATCTCTTAATTTTAACATATCTATTTCTGTCTCATTCTTGATATAAAGCCTCGAATCTTTCCCTGCAGTGGCTACAGAAAGGCATAGACCCCATAAATTTTCATAAACCTTAACGTTCAAAGCGTTTCAGAGGAGGAGAGCATATCTTGCAGGATTCTCTTCTTCTTCATCATCGTCATCAAAAGAAGTAGTAGACATGCATGACCCATCAAAATCTGGAATGAGACATTACTAGGACTCTAAACAGCATGAGACGTGAGTGTCTCCGTGGCCATGTCTAGCCCTTTTCAGGATTGTGTGTAAAGGACTACCTATGCATGCATATATATATTAGGAAGACCCTAAAGTCCAAGATCTTCACTTGCTTTGTCACAATCTCATTCCATGATCACTCATTGGCCACAATTGCTTAATTTGCATTGCTTTACCTTAATCATATGAGACCTCAGTTGTGTATCCAAGTGGTTTTCTCCGAGATTTATTTATGGTCACCTTTTTTCTTAAGATATCTTACCATTGAAGCTTGAGGCTAATGCCTACAATATACCCTACACCTCTAATGAATCTATCATAGAAATTAAATATTTTAATTTGAATAGTAAAAAGATATTAAAAATATTTGGATTAAACAATTCAATTATTGTTCTTAAAACTTGTAAAATACATATAAAAAAGAAAAAAATTTATAATCTCCCCTTACATTTTTTTTATTAATTACATTCAAATTATGAATGGGTTATGAGATAATAAAGTTTCTAGATTAATTAGTTAAAAATTTAAATCTTATCGTCAAATTAGTCTAATATTCTTACACAATAACCCTACCTCTTAGTTGAAAAGAAAAGGTCAAAGTAAAATTATAAATATAACTATAAACCAATGATCACAAAACTTAACTGGTTCGACCGGTTCAATTGTAAAAACCATGAACCATTCAAACTTTTTTGTTCGGTTTTCATCTTTTCAATTAGAATTTTTATAAATTAATAAGTTCTTATAAACTAAAATAAATCAATTAATTTTCATTTAGCAGTCTCTTTCTTTAATTAAACTTCAAAATCTTTAATTGATAAGAACAATTTCTTTCAATCATATTTCAAATTCGTTAATCTTATTTAATCTTTAGTCAGTTTTATGTCAGACTAATATCGGTTGAACCTTTTTTCTTACCAATTTAACTTTCGATTTAGGTTTTTAAAACATTGCTATAAACTAACATATATCTATTTAATCTACTTATAAAATAATTAATTAATTAATAGTAGTATACATAAGAAAATTGTAAAATGTTATATGCACATTATCTACCTTTTTCTTATTAATATGTGATTTAAAAAGATAAATATAAAAATATATATCTAATATCTGATTTTTTATAATATGAAAAGCTCTTTTGCATGCAAAAAAGCTTATGAAAAATTAAACTAAAAGACAATATATTGTCTTATTAACCCTAAAATTAAATAACTCTAATTACACCTAAGGACACTAATAAAAATGAAGAGGGTCATAAAACAAATATAATATTCTTCAAGAAACTTGTCATCAGTTATATCTTCCTTTTGGATACACATCAATAGCCCCCCTATTCTCTATAATCCTCTGGTCTCTAAGATACCATCACAAGGGTCGTAATCTACTCCGAGAAGGCAAACAGCTTGCCGGAAACATCAGAAAGTCGACCAAGAACAAATCTGAGTGATGTTTCCGGGTGTTTCAACGACCAAAATGTAATTGCACTAGACAACAAACAAAAAGCTGATCATCATCACCCAATGGTCTTCCAATCAACTTGCATGCCTCTATGATTTCTTAAATTTCTAGTTCTTCATGTAGCTAGCAATATAACTACGGGATAAGGACGTGATTCATTACCATGTTCGTAGCAGTCCTTTCCCATTTGGGGAGGGACCAGTGTAGTGAAGATGGTTGGAACGGTGCAGCCTATGGTTGTGGCCAATAGGGCCGGTCGGACCCACCAGGCACCACCATGGTCCGCCAGGAAAGGGAGGAGCAACCATGCATGGCAAAACCCCCTTGGCAATTGAATTGGGATGTCCCTTTTGTCTAGTAAAGAACAAGAGAGACGGATAAAGTCCATATGTAAATGGAACGTGAAATTGATTTTGTTTTGGTGATGTCTTTATCTTCTTGTTTCCTAAGGCATGGGTTGTCCCAGATATAGATTATGGAATTGAAGGAAATAGTTCCCCGCTTGTTTTCTGTCTTTACTTGCACGATATTTCAGTAAATTATTATAACAATTTGAATCATAATTATAATATTGCGACTATAAATATAATTATGGTCTGTAATTTAAAATTTTGAATTATAATATAATTTTTTTTACAAAATTGCAATATTGGCAATTATTTTGTTGGCCTAAAGTACTAGAATTGATGATCATTGATTAATCATAGAGACCAAATCAACATATAATAGAATTTAGGTTTAACTTAAAAAATTGAACATACATGATATTTTTTGTATGATTATCGTATCTTATTATCTCAAAATCCTAACAAGACTTTTTAACTAATAAGAACTAATACAAAAATAAAAAATGTATATCTAATTAACGAAATAGTTAAAGTTTAGTTATGACCATAATTTTGTTTAAAATTTTATTCGTATCAAAATTTAAAATTATTTAAAGTTAAATAATTGTTTAAGACATATTTTAATACTTAATTTTATTCATGAATTATAAGAATTATATGTATATATATGTAATGAATGAAAAAACCCGAGAATGGTTGGTTGGATGCTTTTGTTTTATCCACAATTTTGAGGTCAACATGTTAATAAATGGAATTATTCATTTTTCTGAAATCTTACAATGGCATTAAAAGAGTGAAGGTTGTTTTAAGAGTTGTGAAACTTAAGGTAGCGGGTGAAGAGGGGAGTACAAGTGGAAGGGAAGCTTTCTTCTGATTCAAACTCTTCTCAGTGTTTCCCTGTTGGTTCCTATGGGTATCAATACACATGTGGTTTTTGTCCTTTCTTTCCAACTTGTCCCCAACACAAAAATGCCTCTTCCTAAGTAGCTTTAGCTTACTTACATCTCCATCTCTCTGCCAACTTTGTTTTCATTATGTGAAACGGTCGACGAGATGTTCATCATTTCTTGTTCTTTTCTCTTTTATTCAGGAGGTAGTAGGGTCTGTTTTAAATGAGCTAACAGTCCCATGTACAAGTATCAGATCGAAGAGCAGCTAAAATTACCTCCAGATTTATTATGAAACCATAAAAAAATAAATTCTTCAAATTATTTTATTTTGAACATATATTGTGAAATTATTTTGAACATATATGATGTTAGGTAGAAATAACGAAACTTGATGGAGAATGTTAAAAGGGTTGGTGAGTTGATAATAGCTGAAGTGTTGTATCTGGTAGGTGCAATGACTAAGACCATACACTAACATTCTTAGTTTGTTTACATTTATGTCGAAGGAATTGTGATTCTTCTTTGAAGTATGAACAAAGTGGTTGTTAGAAATTTACAAGTAGAATAATCTTACGTCGCATAAAGATGAAGTGAGTTATATATAAAAATATGATTAATAGCTTATCATTTTAAAATTTTGTGTTAAGATATAATGTCCTACTTGTATAAATGATTACTTACCGACCCTCTCTTTTCAAACCCTCTCAAAACCTTTCAAAGTTAATTAGCAACTCCTCACTTGCCGACCAATTTATAACCACTCAAATTTTAATAATAATAATAACAATAACAATAATAAGAATATATCTCTCGAACTATTTATTTTATTATAATTAATTAAAAACCGTTTCTTTTATATTTTTGAATCATACAATACAAAACAATATTGTTAACTCGAACTTGACTTCAGGTAATCTATTAAGACAACAAGATAGAAATGTGGGCTGTTTCCTCTCATTTTCTTCTTCTTCTTCTTCATCACCGTCATTTTCTTCTTCTTCCATGTGACAGATGGTACAACACCTGCAGACCAATCAAACTTCTTCTTACCAAATTGAATGTTGTTTGAAGTTACCAAATTTATTGGAAGAAGGGACCAAAGTATGCGAAGAAGAGACAGCCCTCCAAGACTGACTGCCCATTCGTTCCTTGAAGTTCGGGTCATTTCTCTAAAGAAGGAAGCAGTCGCATGCATGCATTGCATGGGAACTAAATGCCAGTCTCCTCAGTACTACCATTCATTTTCTGACTTTTAATTCATCACATGGTCCTGTGTACGACCATCAATAGTTCAAATTCCACCTCTCACAACAACACGTGAATGATAACCAAACAAAGAATGTGACAAATGGTTACTTTCCACGTTTTTTTTTTCTCTCTTTTCTCCAATATGAAATTTCGAAGACTTTCATTTTGATCAAAAGGGTACGAGAAATCAGCCAATGATATCGTATGATACTATTAAATGAATAAGATATGAAATCAATTTTTTGGTTTACCAATGAACAATAAGTAAATTCTTAAAATTGGTATAAATTGATTAATTGTATATTAATGTATGAGGTGAAAAGGATCATATTGATCAAATAATTTTTTTAATTTTTATTAAAATTTGGTATAAATTTATGGATTAAATGTTTGACATACTTATGGTTTTGTCAACCATCGAAATTTCCTTTTGTAGTTCAAAATGTACCAGTTAAACCTTTTAAAAATTTTCTTTTATAGATATAAAGAATCTGAAATAATTAACTTCACATTTATTTAAAAAAATTAACATTAGTAGAATATAATAAATTCTTTCATAAATTTTAATAATTTATTTATACTAACTATTTGTTTAGTTCCTTCTATAAAAGAATTATTGATTGAGTTCATAAAATTATATACTATAAAACCCTAATTGCATTAACTTACCTAGTTCTCTTTTATTATAAATTACTATATTATATAAAATATTTTAAAATTAAAAAATTATATACACTTAAAGTGGTTGCTGGATGAATAATTTTAAAACGGACTCTGCGTGTGTTCGCTGAATACATAATAGAGAAAATTATCAAAATTTTAGGATTTGTGACCGGACTTGTTCCAAGATTTTGGATTGAAGCGTTATGCTTTGTTTTGTACCTTTCTTTTTAACGTTCCTACAAATGACTGTTCATGTATGTTTATCATTAAACTCGTTTAATTGTGTTGCTTCATATGAATCTCTTGCTTCTATTTCAATACTTGAATGGTAGAGTAGGGCTATTTTAAAAACTCTAACAGAACTAAGGCCCAATTTGAGAAAAGAACGGCGGCTTAATCTAAACCCAAATATAAGAAAAACGGGCTCCCTCATTCAAAACGGAACGGCGTCGTTTAGAGGTTCACGAAAAGTTCTTAAATGGCGGTAGGTAGAATTAAAGCTGTAAGGACTAATACAAATGAACAGAAAAAATTGTATATCTAATTAATGAAATAGTCAAAGTCTACTTATTATGAAACTACAAATAAAAAAGAGAGACATTCTTGAAACTATTGTATTTTGAACATAAATTGTGAAAAGATGGAAGTTTTTATAAATTTATGAAGACATTACTAATAAAATTTTAATTAGTTATTTTTAAATTTATAATTATCTTAAGTTTGAATTAAAATTGTTTGATGGAATGACTCTTGACATGCTTCTAAACCAATTTTATATCGAAAGAAAAGAGGAAATTTTAAATTTGATATTAATGATGATATACAAAATTAAATGAGAGAAATTGTAAAATGTTATCTAAAAAAAGTGAATATCATAATCATAAATTATAAATAAAATAGAGATGAAGAGTTTTATAAATTTATGAAAAATACTAATAAACAGATAAATAATTTTTAAAATTTATAAATTTTTTCACTTCAAATTGAAGTTATTATTATTTGATGAGTCTTGAACTTAGGGTTTTATCGTAAAAAATTTAACCGGTTTGATCGTAAAAATTTTGAACTATTCAAAATTTTAATTCATATTTCAACTTTCCGGTTTAATTTACTTTAATAATTTTTGTTTTAAAAAATTAATCAATTTATTAATTAATCGATCAATTTTTGTAAATTAATAAGTTCTTATAAACTAAAATAAATCAATTAATTTTCATTTAACTATCTTTTTTTTAATTAAACTTCAAATTTTTCGATATCTCTTTTAATCATATTTCAAATTATTTTAATTTTATTAAATCTTTAGCCGATTTTATGACGATGTAATATTAGTTGAACTTTTTAAATCTTAAACTTCTTGTCTTACCTGTTTAGCTTCTGGTCTAGTTTTTAAAACAATGAAGAATACTCAAAGGGTTGGTGAGTTGATAATAGCTAAAGTGTGTGTTTGGTATGTGCAATGACTAAGACCATACACTAACATTGCTTCAATTTTTTAACCATACAAAACAATATTGTTAACTCTAACACTTGATATTCTCAACTCTTAGCTTCATCTCGTGTGGGCTGTTTTCTGTTCTTCTTCTTCTTCTTCTTCTTCTTTTTCCTCCTCCTCCTCCTCCATGTGACTTCCTCTTACCACATTTAATGTTACCAAATTTATTCGAAAAAGGGACCAAAGTATGCGAAGATCAAGAGACTCGTTCCTTCAAATTCGGGTCCTTTCGCTAGAGAACGAAGCAGTTGCATGGATGCATTGCATGGGAACTAAATCCCAATCTCCTCAGTACTACCATTCATTTTCAGTCTTTTAATTCATCACATGGTCCCGTGTACGACCGTCAATGGTTCAAATTCCTACTCTCACATCAACATGTGAATCATAACCAAACTAGAACGTGACCCAGATGCTTACTTTCCATGTTCTTTTTTATTCTCTTTTTTTCCAATATGAAATTTCAAAGACTTTCATTTTGATCAAAAGGGTATGAGAAATCAGCTAATGATATGATATGATACTATTAAATGAATAAGATATGAAATCAACTTTCTGGTTTACCAATGAACAATAGGTAAATTCCTAAAAAGTATAAATTGAGTAACTGGATAATAATGTAAAAGGTGAAAAGGATCATATTAAAAAAATAGTTTTTTTAATTTTTATTAAAATTTTGTATAAATTTATGAATCAAATGTTTGACATATTTAAGAATTTCCTTAATAATCAAAATTTTCTTCTATATATAGTTCAAAAAGTATTGCTTAAACCCTTTAAATATTTTTCCTTTATAAAAACAAGATATCTGGAATAATTAACCTCACATTTACTTAAAAAGATTAACATTTTAGTGGAATATAATAAATTTTTCATAAAATTTAATAATTTATTTCTACTAGTTATTTTTGTTTAGTTCCTTCTACAAAAGAATGATTAATTGAGTACAAACAATTATATACTATAAAACCCTAATTGCGTTAACTTACCTAATTCCCTTCTTTTATAAATTACTGTCTATAGTATAAATATTATTTTAAAATAAAATAATTACACTTAAGAGTAGTTGTATGATGAATGATTTTAAAACGGACTAAGTAGTTGTATGTTGAATGATTTTAAAACGGACTCTCCATTCATTATATAGAAGATAAAGAAAATTATTAAAATTTTAGGATTCATAATCGAACTTGTTCTAAGATTTCTGATTGAATTGATATACCTTGTTTTGTAACTTGCTTTTTAATATTCTTACAAATGACTGTTCAAGGTTATTCTTAACATTTTATAGGAAGTAAAAAAAAGAGCTTTAATAAATCAATAATATATAAATTTTAAAAGCATATTTTTATTATTAAAAAAACTATCTTAAGCTTGTTATTGTGATACAATTGAATAATCTAATGAGTTGCGTTAATTCTTAACATTAAGATTCAAAGAACTAATTCAAAAAAAATCAAATAAAAAAATATGTTAAGGAAAAAAAAACTAAGAGGATTTACCTTATTTTATTCTTTATAAATGTTAAGAGTGATCGGAGTCATATTTTTCTTATTTTGTTTTTTATAAAAATTAAAAATAAGTCTTATTTTATTTTTCATAAGTGCGAGTCCTTAGTAGTTACTCTGCCTCCGTTTTCATGTAAGTTTATCATTGAAGGTTCAGTGGGAGCTCCTTTACTTACGTTCCTCGTATCAATCTCTTGCTTTTATATCGATACTTGATAGGTAGAGTTGGGGTATTTTCAAAAACTCATACAGGACTAAGGCCCAATAAGAAAATGCTATAAGATGGAGGTCCAATTTGAGAAAGAAGGGCTTAATTTAAACCCAAACATAAGAAAAATGGGCTGGCTCACTCAGAACTGGACGGCGTCGTTTAGAAGTTCATGAGAAGCTCTGAAATGGCCGTAAGCCGAGATTCGGACGCCATAATTTTCCCTTCACGTCGACGATTTCAGTTCACATGCGTCTCCAAATCCCGTCGCCAAGTCAAAGTGCGATATAAATCAAAATCCAAGACGATGAGGCTATTGCAGTTGGGTCTGTTGGTTGCTTCAGTTTCTGGACTCTTCTGATCGTCAACTAAATCGACCGGCGTCTCCCATCAAGGTATAATCGGGCTACCTCCTAAAATACATTTCTCATCGATCTTTGAGTTTCTGTGTTGGTTGTATGCCGTACATTGCAGGATAGAGGAGGTTGTGTCGTGGGTTGTATTTGTTTAGCGTTTTTTTTAAAATTTTTAAGATGCAGTTGGGATCCAACGGCTGTCGAGTGAAGATGTGGAAGCATGCAATCTCTGCAGACTAGTTTCAAGAAGTGTGTGGTAGAGCTTTTCGTGATATGCATCAAAAGATTTGATATTTCTGTTTTGGGACGTTGGCTTGATGATGCAGAGTGCAAATGGGTTAGGTTTACAAGCTCTAACTGGCAAGGATAGTTGCCAGGTGATAATGAACTTCCCTATTGACACTGTCCCTATGTGGATATGTTTATCTTTCTTGATGTACTCAAAGATTCCATTGAACACTGACTTCTTCATGATCTAAGACATCATCAATAAATTGGCATATGCGAATGTACAATAAGTTGATTTATTCTTGATTGATGATTTAGTGGTAACAGAAAGACCCAACAACCGGAGGACTTGAAGGATTGTCCTTTGAGTTTAACCTCTGTGAAGCTGTTGCTACCTGGGAGCAGGTGAGCTTAAACTTTTACTTCCTATTTGTCAATTACATACCTGTGACGGAATCTTACTTATATGATATATCTGTCGGATTTTTCAAGTTGGTTAGCAGTTTATTGTATTATCTCGCTCTCTTTTACTCGAGTTGTGCTTGATAATTGACTTATTATTTAGTGAGTGATTGTCAGGTGCGGAACAGTACTACAATGCTCACCGGGGAATACATCGATGCTTTACCAAATGGATGGGAGGACTATGCATGGCATAGGATTAATAAAGGAGTGAATCTGTATGTACTTGCTACAAGCTTTTATTGAAAAAGAACTAGATCATTTTTAATACGGTCGATTGGAATACAATCTATTAAAAATGGAAAAAATGATGTGGTATATAGTTGTTTCCTACCTTACATAATGTTGATTCAAATCGATATACTTCCACGTAGTAGCTTTTGAAGGCACAAAATACTTCATTTCCTTTGTTTTCTTCTTTCTAAGGAAAAATATCAACAAATTGACTGGTTTTTTTATTTTACTTGTCAAATTGAGTTAGTTAAACCTACAACAGGAAGTTTAAATGGGATGTTTCTCATTTGTGCTCCAGTAACCGCTGTGAGAACAAGACTTTATGCATGGAGAAACTCTCATTGTTAATTCCTGAAGTACCACCATATATACCAAGGCAGTTTGACCGATGTGCTGTCACTGGTAATTCAGGAGATCTCCTGGAAACAAAGTTTGGAAAGGAAATAGACAATTATGATGCTGTTCTGAGCGAGAATGGTGCCCCAATTCAGGTTAATTAGTTCATATGTGTTTTAGTCAACCTTAGCTACTTTCTTTCACTTAAGCAGTGTATCTTAAACTTTATTAGTTTGTTTCTAAAAAATTTTTTGGAAAATGTGGGCCAGAAGAGTACATTTCGTCTCCTTAATCGGGGATATGCTAAAGCTATTAATAAAGTTGTAGAGTTGGATGGTAAGTTCACTAGTCCACTTCTTACTAGGCCTTTCATTATACTAAAATAACACTTATTATTTGAATCCTGCAGAAACAAGGAAGGAGGTCTTGCTGATTAAAACAACAATGCATGATATCATGAGCAAGATGATTCAAGTTTGTGTCATTATATCAGTATCATCTATTTGCTTAGGTTTTATCTTTCTCAAGATGAAATGGAAGTGGGAACAGCTGATGCAAATGGAACAATGGCATGTCTTCAATGTTGAAATTTAGTTGTACATTGGATACAGAGGCTATTAATTGGTTAAAGGTTTCCAATTTTCTCTTTGACATTGATTTTGTAGGTTTGATGTTTTGTTCTTATATAACTAGGATTATTGCTTGTTGGCATGACCTGATTATGGTTATAGCAGTTGTGTCTGGCATTAGTTATGCCATTGCAAATTATAGTTTATGTTTCCTGTTTGGTCTTCCATTTAATCAATGTGCTATATTTCTTACTTGATACAGTTTACTGACCAGACAAAGGCTATTTGTTCTTTGTTTTAAGTCAATATCTGAAATGTTGATGTTATCAGATGTTAGGAAATCCTGTTTTGCTTTTGTTCCTTATACAACTTAACTTTCTAAATCTGTATGTCTCTATCGTGCAGGAAATTCCAATAAACAATCCAATATATTTATTTTTAGGTACATCATTTGGATAAGCAGCAAAGGGAACTGGTTTGAAGGCTCTTGAGTTTGCTCTCTCTGTTTGCGAGAAAGTAGATATGTATGGTTTCACGGTGGATCCAGGATATAAAGAATGGTACAACTCTTTCGATTATGAATGTCTCCAAAAGATTTTCATACACAAGTTTTGTGTTTATACGACCAAGAACCTTTTTTTCCTTCAGGACTAGATATTTTTCAGAATCTCGGAAAGGACACACTCCTCTGGCTGGGAGGGCTTATTATCAGATGATGGAATGTTTGGGTGTAAGCCTACAAGTCTTCATCACTCTGTGTCAGACATGCACTTCTCTATCTCTCTCAGTTGAATGCTGACATGAAAAGAGCTGGGAAATTCTTATCAGCTTTCCCCGATGAGCATACCTATGGAATTGAGTGTGTTAGGTCTAGAAAGGCATTAAATGATTGGTACCAAGCTTGTACTCATATTGTTTATAGAAGAGGTTTTTGATTAAATGTGTCTTAGTATGAGAAGATTCTCTTGTCTGCTATTTAACATTCTTTATTCTGTTTTTCATTAGCTTATCAAAATCCATTCCCCCATGAGAGCTGATCCAAAGCGTGTAATCCAATGGGTGCCAAACCAAGATACAATTAGAACTGCTAGAATTGCCTCAGATAAATTGTTAAGGTATCTCTATTTTGTTTTATTGCTCAAGTCATTCTACTTCCAATCTGATCAATATTAAGTTCTCAAATTCTTTATGTATTAGAAGCTGCTCTGTTATCTGTGTTATACCTCTTACATATTATTTGCAGGAGGGTAGGAGCAGGATCTTGAACAGAGTAACTTGAAGCAAAAATAAAAGTCGCTTTCTGCTTCTTATTGTTAACGTAAAGAACAACGTTCTTATATACATGCAAAATAATAACTGACAAAATAAGTAAAACG
>JAOQMM010000007.1:16084087-16105600 GCA_027563515.1 Erythroxylum platyclados
GATATTTATTCATAATTCTTATTAATAATTACCATATTAAATAATTAAATAATATATATTTAGTTAATAATAAATTATATTATAAAAATAAGAACAAAAATCATTTTTTATGGATTTCATAATTTTTGAAAATCGGAAGAAACTAAAACTAAAATAGAAACAAAAAATCTCAAATAAATAGTTTTTTTAAAAAAAATAAAAATAAATTAAATAAATCTTACTAGTTTAATTTTTTATTCAATTTTTAGGTAAATATGAGTGAGTTTTTTTTTTTTCCAAGCTCAATTCCGAACAGTCGACCACCTAATAATTGACCGAATTTGAAGGCAAATGACTTGTTTTGGGAGTTGATTAAACTAATTTTTAATTAGACTGAATCAATTTTCACATATTCGAATTCGGTATAAAACTCAAAAATGTTAAATGAATAATTGAGAATCTAAATCACATTGACTCTCACACGTATCCAAGTTTTAAACGTGTATATCATATACGTATAACATTTTGTAAGCGAGATGTAGTGAGAGAACGAAACATGTATTAAAAGAGAATTGGGACAAGACTCCACAGTGAAAACCACGACTTTTTTTGAGTTTTGTGCATTTAAAATATATATTGGTTATTTTGAATTTTTTAAAAAATTTTAGTTTGTGATATTACAATTTTAAAAAAGGATTTTAATAAAGGTTATCAAAATTATTTTAATTAAAATTAATGTGTACTTTGATTCAAAGACGTTATTAACGTTTTATAGACCCTGGGTAAAATAAAAAAAGAACTTCAATAAATCAACAATATACAAGTCATAATTTAATTTAATTTATAATTTAAATAAATTTAATAATAACATGAATATATTACCAAATAGAAAATAACAAAATATTAATACTTATTTATTAGAAAAATATAAAAAGTTAAAATAAACAATCTAAGAGTACGAATATTATGTCTATATAAACATTGTCAGAAATTGTATGTATGAGTAAATATTGTCAAATGAGACAAATTAATTATAATATATTTAAGTATTTAATAAGTTGAAAAATACATAGAAAAAATCATAAAATTTACTTTTAAATTATCACTCAAAAATTAGAACTAAGAAAATCTTTTGCTGTGAATTCTTAAGCTGGAGTATATTATGTTGATAGGAATAAAAAAGTTAGAAGATAAGAAATACATCCAAATGACTGAAAGAAACAATAGCCTCTTCCACTCCTTAGCTTTCAACAATATTGTGCATTCATAAGAACAAGTGTGCATCGAAAAGTCTTAGGATGCCTTTACGAGGATGAGAATGAATATGCATACAAAACTCTTGGGATGCCTTTATAGGCTCTAGGTAGGTGTCATTCTTGCCCTTGTTCAAGGTTAAGATTGCTTAGATTTTATGCTAAGGGATGACAAATAAACTCAAATGACTCAAATTAAATTTAATAGATTCGAATTCAAAATTTATAATTTTTTTATATCGACTAATTATAATAAATTGGCTTGATATTAAATTTAGTCTAAAACCAATCAGCTAAATCAGGTTTAAAACTATTCGAACTTGAATTTTTTTAAGTTTGAGACTGGATATGATCTATTGATCTTAATTATATGTACAGTAGAATTTGTATAATTATTTCAACCATGTATTAATATTAAATTATGTCAATAGAAAATTTTTTATTTTTTTACCCCAAAAAATAGATATTTGAATAAATTGAGATTAAACTTAACACAAGTGCAATTAATCCCAATGAAACCCGCCACCGTTGGATTACTCCAGAAATTAATTTTGACAGCAAAACACCGACCGTCTGATTCATGGTTCAACTAAAGTTACAATAGGCCTTAACGTATAGGAACCAAAATCATCCAATCCAATGACACGCAAGCAGTACTAGATAGGCCTCAGGCGTAACGAGAGTGAATCTTCTCCACTCGTAGTCTCACTCTCTCCCTCTAGGCCAACTCTGCTTCTTGCTTTGCATTAACCAGTACCTGGCCACCGCCATTTTTGAGTTCCAAGCAAACTTGACACTGGTAAGCTTCATCAATGGCTTCTGTCTCAGCTTCTTGTCTCAGGTTCCAATCTTTACCTAGCCGGCTCAGTAGGACAAGCCAGGTGAAGCTTCGTTACTCTTTTATCTTCTTCTAATCAGTTTCATACCTGCATTGTTCTTGATCTTGTAGTCCAATGTATGGTTGTTTACTATCAGTTGCGACAAAGTTTCAAACACTTTAAAGACTCAAAAAGTTCTAATTACGATGAATTACGATAACTATACGGATTGCAACCACATTGACTGTGATGCTTCTGGTTTCACTACATGCAGGTGGCTCAGAAGGCTGGTTTAAGTCTAGCTTCAGTGAGCTGGGGAAAGTGTGTATTCCCTTCTTTGAAATCTTATCGCTTCCATGTCTCGTGTATGGTAATCTTATACACCATTTCATGGACTTGTTGAGCCTTTTTACTCAATTAATCTGAACTATAAATTCTATTTGATCACTAAGATTTTAAATTTTAGATTATATTACAAGCTATTACGATAACTATGGACGAATTTGAAATCCTGATCATCTTAGTTAAGTGAAATTTGTGTACTTGAATTGACAGGCAAAGCCAGAGACAGTAGACAAAGTTTGTGAGATAGTGAGGAAACAACTAGCTTTGCCCTCTGAAACTGAGCTCACCCCTGCCTCCCAGTTCTCTGCTCTTGGAGCTGACTCCTTGGACACAGTAAGCCCTTTCTATCTTTACATTTTCTAGAGACAGTATAGCTCGGATCCAATCTGATTCGAGGTCAGTGAAAAAATTTTGAACTGGATTCGAACCTAACAAAAATTCTCAAACTTCCGGTCTAGGTTCCGATTTAGACCTCTAGATTTTGGCTCAAACTTAATTAGGTTGGATTCGTTATATTGTAAAAAACTCAACCGATTTAACCAGTTCAATAGTAAAAATTTTGAACTATTCAAGTTTTTAGTTCAGTTTTTAACTTTCCGATTTAATTTATTTTAATAACTCTTATTATTAAAAATTGATTAGTTTATTAATTAATTGGTCAATTTTTATAAATTAATAAATTCTTATAAACTAAAATAAATCAGTTAATTTTTATCTAACAATTTTTTCAATTAAACTTCAAATTTTTTTATGGATAAAGATAATCTTTTTCAATCATATTTCAAAATTTTTAATTTTATCCAATTTTAACGATCTAACACCGATTGAATCTTCTAAATCTTAAATTTATTGTCTTACCAATTTAAATTTTGTTCGCATTTTTAAATCATTGCCTAATTTTACTAAATGGTTCGTTTTTTGTCTGATCAAAAAGTGTATGGACATTTGATTGAGGCAGGTCGAGATAGTGATGGGGTTGGAGGAAGAGTTTGATATTAGTGTTGAAGAGGAAAACTCTCAGAACATATCAACAATTCAAGAAGCTGCTGAGCTGATTGATAAGCTTGTTCAGAAGAAAGCTGAAGCTTGATATGGAGGTTGAGACCAATTAGAACTTGGCCGAAAAAAAGAGAAGAGGAACTTTCAGGATTATTTGGTTGATTCTTCTCTTGTTTGAATGGGTTCTAGTTTCTGTTTCAAATTTCCATTGTTTTGTTTCAAACCTTTCTGTTGTTTTTCTCACTGAATTGGATTGTAAGAGATGGCCCTGCAATTTTTGAGAATATTATAAGTTGTTTTAATTGTGGGTCTTGATATTTTTAATTAACACTTGCAAAATTTAAGTAAATAATCGTTCTAAGTTAAATATAACAAAATTTTCAAGTTCAATGAAGAAATTCAAATTTGATCCATTTAGATTGTATGAATTGTAGTTTAACCAAATTTTGTTAAATAAATTTAAGGGCCTTCATTTTCTTTATCCATAAATGTTGATAGACTCGTAAGTGAGGAAGACATGTAACACATGCATAGAAGGTAGAGAGTACTCATATGTACCACAATATATTTTCTGAGAGTGGGTCATTGATAAAAAACATAGGAAAATATTGTGCTTGAATATTAAACGAGGATGGGCAGTAATATATAGTTGCTTGGTTAAGGAAAAGGTGAAAGTAACACAAAAGATTTATCCGCGCAAGAGAAGCTATCTCATCATTAGTAGTAGATAATTTATATATAGATCCAGATCTTTTACAAGGAGTATATGTTCCTTAATCTCCACACATAGACCCTAATTTAAAGAATTGATCCAAAAATTCGAATTACACAAATGCAGCCTAAAATCTACTTCTGCAGAATAATATGTAACTCTAGAGTTTCCTTCTGAACTCATCTCGTTATGGCTTTTCCTTCCTTTAAGCATGGCAAAAAAATTAAAAGTACTATCCGTCTTAATTCAAAATCAATATATTGATTCTAGTTTGACTGGATTTAATTTTGATTTTAAGTATTTAAATTTAATAAGTTTGAGTTTGATAATTTTTTAATGTGGTTAATTATGAAAAATCAAATTAAAATAATCAAAAATTAAAGATCAAAATGAGCTTAAGTGGCCTTTAATTCATATCTAAACCAATCCGATCTATTGTCATTACTATTTTTGTTTTTCATTTAAAAATACAAATTATAATATATTGTTAAATTAAAATTTTATATTGCAAATAATAAATTTTAATATAATTGTGAAAGACATAATTATAAATAATGCAACTGCAGTCACGATAAAAACTACATTAATAAAATTATAATATTATAACTAGAAATGTGATTACAATTTGCAACTTCAAATTTGGTCAATGTTCAAAAAATGGGTGCAAAGCAAATACATTAGAAATCATGAGCCTCAACTTATATTCCTATAATTGTTATTTCTTATGACTATTTAGCTTAACAATATGAATGATGAATAAACCTATAATTAGAATCTCAATTCTCAAAGATTGAATTAACCAATAATGGGCAATGAAAAATATTTTGCTCGATAAATCTTATGTAGATGTTTGTAAACAAACATCTAAAAGAATCTCATTGAGTAAGTGAATTGTTGCTTAACATACAACTAGTAATTACACATCAAACCATCCTCCTTCTTATGGTGTACTTAAATAATTAGAAAAGAATTTTTATATTTTAATTTGAATTATATAAATCTTTAAGATCTTTAAATTTAAAATTTAAGTAAACACATTTATACTGTATTGTAATGTTTTTATAATGATATTAATAATATTTAAAATATAACAAAATTAAGTTTAGATTCATTTATAGTAATAAGATATTAATTTAACTTAAATAACATCACAATTTAATAAATTGAATTATTAAATATTGACATAATTTTAAAATTTAAAAATATATTAATAAAATATAATTTAATATTTAATATTTTACAAAAATTTTAATTATTTTAGTTACTTTTTTCAATGTTTTAAAAACCCAACTAAAAATAAAACTGGTAAGACAACATATTTAAAGTTTAAAAGTTTCAACCAGATCGTCATAAAATCGGCTAAAGATTGAATAAAATTAAATAATTTCAAATATGATTGAAATAGATTGTTCTTAATCTATCGAAGAATTTGAATTTTAATTAAAAAATAGATTGTTAAATGAAAATTCATTCATTTATTTGTGTTTATAAGAATTTATTAATTTATGAAATTGACCAATTAATTAATAAACTAATTAATTTTTAATAACAAGAGTTATTAAAATTAACCAAATTAAAAAGTTAAAAATTAAAAAAAAATCAAATAGTGCATAATTTTTTCAGTTAAACTAATAAAATTGGTTAGGTTATTTAGTGATTACTTTTTTTTTTACTTTCTCTGAAGTGCAAGGGATAGTTTATGAATTTATTTTTAAAATTTTGAAAGTGGATAAAGATTTTTACCAAATCACCATATTATCGGACACGTCATCTCAAAATTTTTTGACTACACGTCAAAGTATGGGTCCCACAAAATCCTCTCCGGCGAAACTCGTTGCCTCAGCCTCGAAACGACGTGCCGTTGCAGCCAAAAATACTTTGAATAAATAACGATTCCATGTCTTTACTTTTGAGTTGTGGGTCTGAATTTCAACTGTTTTCTTCGCTATGTCATCGGGCTTTAACTTCCATTGATTCTCCTTTTCTCTCTACTTTTCCGTCGATTTTCTCGAGAAAAAAAGATCAAGCCCCTCCGAAATCCTCGCCTCACTGTGACGCAAGAAGCAAATCTATACAAACACATAGCTGTAAGCATATATACGTTGATCTTTTGTGGAGTGGATGGATCGGAGGAGAGCTGGGAGTCCGGTGTTCGCACGGCATTGGAGTTCTAGCCCTTCGTCTCCAGCGATGTCGCCGGCGCACCCCAGCTCGCGACTCGGGACCGGCATGTCAACCATCAAGCGATCACAGAACGTTGCCGCGAAAGCCGCGGCACAGCGGCTTGCTGTAGTTATGGCTTCGCGGACCCCCGACGATGAGGACGATGACGACGATCTAGGATTCCGATTCAGTGCTTCAATGCGTGTTGCTCCGTCGAGTTTAAACAGCATTCTTAATCACGGCAACAGCAGCAATAACGTCGCTGCTACTTTGCCTGCTGTTTCGCTTACTAGACCGAACAGATCTCAGTCTCCTTCGGTAAGTCATCGTACTACTGCCTCATACGCTGCGTTTTCTTACTCTTGTTTGAATTTTTGTTTTTGGTTTTCTGTTTTTGGACCTGGATTGCTTGATTCCTATATAGATTAGGTGCGATGCGTGTAGTGACATGTATATTTTAAACCACGAAGATATATTTACGTTACTTCCGCGTTTAGTGTTTTGCAGTTTAAATGATTTTAAATTGACGGGATTTTTCGTATTTTAATTAGTTAGGTCGGAACTTTGTAGAGCATGTACCTGTTGTTCGATCATCATCAGCTGGGAGGTCATCGCTATCTGTTCGTACACCTGTGTTGATGCCATCTAGTAAACCTTCGTTGAGAAGCCCTGCTTCCATTAATCCGATTGAGCCTCCTGCTAGCAAGAGTAAGGACAGAAGGTCAGTAAAGTTGGTTATCTCTGTTCTTATGTTTATTGATTTTATTTATTTTTATTGGCAGGATTTGATATTTGGTAGTGATCATGTAAATAGTAGTATTATTAGTGTGTTAATATTATACTATTCTATTCGCGCCAGTAGAATTGTATTAAGTTATCAAAACAAAATTCTAATGCGTTCACATTTATATGAAAGAGGTGATATACAAAATGAGGTGTCTGCAGCAGAACAACAAGATTTAAGCTAAAACTTGCTTGTTTGGAATATATTCGAGCTTCATTTATTGTCATTTGAATTCCATTGATGCTTTTATTACTAAATGTTTTGAATGCCATGAACCCCAGGTTTAGTTTAGATGCGGGACAACAGAAGGTGAAACATGGGGGAGATGAGCGTGAAGCTTCTGTACTTCGCGATGAAGTATGTTGTTCTCGTCATTATGGATAATGGAATGTCAATTTCTTTGATCAGATATGTTGGAGCACATTTTAGGTTTGAAGATGACATGGTCATTGTTTTGCAGGTTGACATGCTACAAGAAGAAAACGAAATAATTGTTGATAAAGTATGTGCTCCTTTACTATATAATTGATGGTTAGCTCGTGCACGCACACAAACACGTGTATATAATGTTTAAACTTATGTTCGGGTATTTTGTACAGCTTCGCCTGGCAGAAGAAAGATGTAAGGAAGCTGAGTCCAGAGCTAAGGAGCTTGAAAAACAGGTCATTCATATTACTGACTGTATTAAGATATAATGGATCTGTTATTTAAATTTTGCTGTCTACTGAATTAGTTGCTATAGTAAAGACTACTCTGCCTCAGTTGTTTGTACCAAAACATAGGACTGCTTTATGCAACATATTCAAGCATATGAAGGATGTCCATATATTGAGACTCGAATATAGAGAATGTGCTAATATTTCACCCTAGCTCGTTCAGATTCATTGCAAATTAATACCAGTTAAAGCATTTTCGTAAAGTTGTCTGTAGCACAATAATTTTTTTTTTCCCGATGGATGCAAGTTATTGCATCAATTTGGCAATGCTGAACACGATGTGGTGTTCTTTGTGTTTATGTTTTTATTGACTTGACTTGCTTAACTACTTTCTGTTGCTCAGATTGCTGGTTAGTTGCCTTGATTGGCTGACAATGCCTGCCTCCCTGAATATTTCCTATTATACTGTAAATGATGTAGCTAGTCATTTGTTTCTTCATTTCTGCTTTCATTAGGTTGCGGCTCTTGGAGAAGGTGTTTCCCTTGAAGCTAAATTGCTGAGCAGGTAATTCTGCCTGCTTTATATTTATCAATCAGGAGCATTCTGGTTTTGATTATATATTATCATTAAACAGGAAGGAAGCAGCATTGCGTCAAAGAGAGGTGAGCTGGGATATCTTAGTTCTGGATGTTAATTGTGAAAACAAAACCAGAATTGTTGTTTTTCTGCCTTTTTCCATGTCCTTCAGGAAGAAACTCTGGGGTGGACCATATCTTTAGTTAGTCTATTAACGAATAAGTTTCCTTGATTGCACCAATAGTTCAACCTAAGCATGCTTATCCTCATCTTTTACTTTTTGTTTCATTTTTAACAAAAAATCATTGAACTGTGCCAAATTTGCAATGAGCCTGCGGACCAACACGAGGAGGAAAATTAGATCACATACAAGCTCAAATGGGATTCTATCCTAAAATTAATTGGCCATAGGTGGAGTAACCCATTAGGTTTATATGTTAGTCTTCTTTTCCCTCTTTCTTCCATGTGGGATATTCACATGTGGGTATTCTCAACACTCCCCCTCATACGTGAGTCCCTTTTTAACTTGGGCAATCTGGAGAAGTATGCAAACAATCCTCATCAGGGCTGGACTTCTGATTAAGGTCAAATATGCCCCTTCTGGAGCAAACAATACTGTTAGGTCACTTGCTCCATGCAGACTTCAAATCTTTGTCTAGTTGCTTAAATGATGGGTCCCTTTCTGGGGCAAACAGTAGGTCAAGATCTTCATTGACTTTGATACCATGTCAAATTTGCAATGAGCCTACGAGCCCACACGAGGAGGAAAGTTAGACCACACACAAACCTAAGTGAGGTTCCATCCTAAAAACAATTGGCTATAGGTAGAGTAGCCCACTAGGTTTATATGTTAGTCTTCTTTTTCCTCTTTCTTTGATGTGGAACACTATCATATGGGTATTCTCAACAAATTGCAATAAATCCTTCCTCACAGGCTGCTCTTAAGGCTGTCAAACTGACAAAAGATGGAAGAGACGAACAAATAGCAAAACTTCGTTTAGAACTTCAGGTAAGGCCTTAGGCTTCTATGGTTTTTGTTCAATGCTATGCTATGAGTTTAATTGGAGTTTTTAACCCATACATTTTCAACTTTTACCAGAACATGAAAGATGATACTGCAACTGCTGTTGAACAACTCCAGGAAGCAGAGTCTGAGGCAAAAGCTCTTCGGACAGTAACTCGGAGAATGATTTTGACTGAGGAAGAGATGGTTGGTGGATTTTGAAATGAAATGAAATCACAATTTGCCTGTGTAAGTAACATTATCCTTCATGTGCCTTTTAGGAGGAAGTTGTCTTGAAGAGATGCTGGCTTGCTCGCTACTGGGGTTTAGCTGTACAGCATGGTACTAAACCTTCTGCATTAATCTTATGCTCTAGAGAAAATAATTACCTTACAATAATATTTCTTCCTTGATAAGGCATGCGGTGATAAATTTCATAAAACCATTTGTCTCGTCAGATATACTAATGTGATGATGGATATTGAGGTTACAGGCTTGAGTTATTCATGATATTGTTTTGATTTTACAATAGGGGTTACTATCCTGATTCTGTGTTCAAATTGCTATCTCTGTTATTTATTTCATAACTGTATATTTTATGTCATTTTATGGGTTCCTGTCTTCTGTTAACACTTAAATAGGACTTGCTATATGCATTAATCCAATCTTTAATTCTTAATTTCTTTCCCTGTGGTTGTGTTTTGTGGTTTATAGACATTTGTGCAGATGTAGCAACATCAAAACATGAGCAATGGTCAGCACTAGCTCCTCTTCCTTTTGAAATTGTCATTTCTGCTGGACAAAAGGCCAGGGATGAGTCTTGGGACAGGGGTTAGCTTACTAACTCACTGTTTGTTTTTGTTTTGTTACCTTTTCAAGTTTTTATTTATTTATGCCTTTATTACTTCTCATTACTTAACTATGACATTGATGGATGGAACAGGGAGTGGTGTTTTGGAACGGAATAAACCATCACGTGATTTTAATGATCTAACAGGAGAGGACAATATTGAGAGTATGCTTGCAGTTGAAATGGGATTGAGAGAATTAGTTTCTCTGAAGGTTTTTTTCATTTATTTGTCTTTTTATTTGAAAGTCTTGTTTGTTTGGTCATAAGCCTTTAGTTTATAACTGTTGCTTATTTTAATTTTTTTCCCATTGTTAAATTGTATTTGAAGTCAAGTGTTATGATAGTTCATCCCTTATCTTCAACAGATCAAAACAGTTGATTTTATTAAAGTTAGAAGTTCAGCTTTTTGATAATTTACCTTTTCCTAAGCAGTACTTGCTACATATATCTGATAATATTTATCTTCATTTATTAAGGTGGAAGATGCCGTCGCGCTTGCCTTGGCTCAAAACAGACGATCAAGTACGTTTTGATTCTTACCATTATAAAATTTCTGCCATCTTTAGCTACTTTTGTGCATCACTATTCTATTTTTTTGATAACGAATTCATTTATGGAATGCGTTTTACCATGTAGTGAACACCTTTTGCAGCCGAATTCATATATGTTGCCTTTAATTTGAACATGAAATTGTAATTAGTCTATAATAATTGCAATTTTTTTAGTTTCTTCTTACTTTTTGTTCTCTTTTGCTCTCTTTGGGACGGTGTTTCTGCATGAGTTGTGTTATGAATTTTTTATAGTTCTACCGGACTTGTATTATTTTAGTGAATTGATATTCTATACCCATTACAAGCGAGTAATGATACACACATTTGGATTTTACATGTTATAGCCATTGTTTCCTCTATAATATTCACATAATTGTGCATATTTATTGTACGTCTTGTTTTTGACATTTTAGGTTTGAGATCGTCAACTGATCCCAGATTTATGGAGGCCTTTGGTAAGATACATGATCCTATCAATCCTTGAATTATGCTCCATGAATCTGTAGATGGAGTTTCTTTTTACATTTTCACTACCTGTCACTTTAATTGCAGAATTAACTAAAGAAGAGGCCGAAGACATCCTTTTCAAACAGGTCAGTGGCTGATAGTGTGAGTTTTAACCCTAATACGTTCATACTGATGTATAACCCAACAATTTTGGTAGATTAATTTACACTTGTTATACAACGCATCGAACCGTCTTAACTTTAGCCATTAATTTGCGAGTAGGGACGCAAACTGGCTCGACCTTAAGTCAACAGATCAAGTCCTTTGAATTGAGATCCCGGTCAGGCTCGGGCTTAGCAAATAAACTTTTAGCTTTAGGTGAAGTCCGAGCCTAGCCTGAAATCACCTAGTCAAAGTCGACCAAAATGACGTTATTTTATTTTAGGTATTGGGTAAAGCTCCTGGACCAAACATAACGACATAATTTAGTGAAATAAAACGATATTTTTTTGTTCAAAGGAAAATAAAAAGCCTGGCCTCCCATGGCTCGAAAAGAAAAAAGACCAGCTTGAAAGAAAAAGACCTGGTCGGACCAGGGCCATATTGCCGCCATCCATAATTACAAGACACAAATCGTCAAACTTTACTACTTTAGCCATTAATTTGCTTAATTGAACAAATTTCCCGTAAATTTGTTTTTGTTTGTATATCAATAGGCATGGCTAACTTACTTCTGGAGAAGAGCCAAAGCGCACGGTGTGGAAGACGATATTGCAGAAGAGAGACTTCAATTTTGGATCAGCCGTAGTGGGCAATCACCAACTTCACACGATGCTGTTGATGGTAAGCTTACTTACCTGTGGAGATAATATCCATGTAAACAGGTTTAACTTGATAGGGAAACACCAAAAGAGTCGTCTTTTGGTAGATCTCCCGTACAAAACGTAGTAATATATATTAGGAAACTTCTTAATATGGATTTAAACTCCTTTGTACTTCACTATTTGAAAGTCATAAGAAATCTTTTGGTTGTGCAACCGTCTGCATGTTTGATCGACTTTCCACAGTACCTTTGAATCTTCGACTTCGTTTATCACTGTTGCAGTTGAACGAGGCTTGTGGGAGCTAAGAAAGTTGAGCATAGAGCAACAGCTCTGGGAAGCATCTCGGAGAGAGACTGATCGACCATCTTCAGCTGCACTCGCCGATGTAGAATAATCGGTTTGCATTTTGTTAATATTCCTTTCCCCCTTTTTACATCTAATAAGTTGCTTTTTTTTTTCTTTTTACAATATCCAATTCGTTGCATCTTGCTGTTATTTCTCTTGAAATTTATCACAACTGCAAAAACAGCGACACTGTTTATACTCGAGTCAAAAAGAAGAAAAACGGGTTTTTTTAAGTGTGAATGTTGTGCCTTTCTTGATAATAATAGAATCTGCTGTCGTAATACTATAGATGTGTACGCTTCTCTTGCAAAATTTCACGATCACCTGTAATCTGCTCAGATCACAATTCTCTGATCAACTATACTTTTGTGTACAGCCAAACTGAAACTAAATTGAACGGAAAACAGTCTGTGCATAAGGAAAGATATTAAATCTTACCATATCACAATCACCTGAAGTATTCACGGGATCCGACATAACCACTAAATAGACCTCAAGTTTGGGGGAGTTATATAGAAGATATTGCTATTACTTAACCTTACTAAGGAATCTGCACGTATCTAAATTTCAAACGAAGGGTATGGAAAACAGTAATGTGAGTTGCGAAGTAAGGGCGATCAAAGTAAAAACGTGTCCGAGTCAAGAGGCATAAGTGGTCTCGAAGTCAGCGTGAACTTAAATCTAATTTAAAATTCAAAATTTTTAAACAAAGATGTAAGTAGTTTAATTATAAAAATTTTGAATTGTTTAAATTTTTTTATAAGTTTTTAATTTTTTAATTTAATTTAATTTAATAACTCTTATTATTAAAAAATGATCAAATTATTAATTAATCGGTTAATTTCATTAATTAATAAATTTTTATAAACTAAAATTAATTAATTAATTTTTATTTAACAATTTTTTTTAAAATTAAACTTCAAATTCTCTTAGGGTAAAGACAATCTCTTTCAATCATATTTTAATTGAATCTTTTAAACCTTAAATCTCTTGTTTTATTAATTTAATTTCCAATCCAATTTTTAAAATATTAGTTATATCCCTTTCATTTGTTCTCTTTTTAAAAATAAAATATATATTTAATTAAATTTAATCAAATAACTAAAATTAAATTTAAACACAAATTTCTTGGATATTAACCCAAGCCTGGCCCGCAGCTATCAGACTAGGACGAGCCTGGTGGAGATCAATTAAGGTCTTGGAAAGTTACAGGTAGACTGAAGAAGCCATCCAACTGTACAATTAAACCTATTTCTCCGATTTGAAATATCAATTACATCGGGCACAAGATAGTCCGAGCTCTCTCCTGAAAACTCAAATCCAACTCTTGGTTACACTTTTCATAAGCATAAAACAACTTCAGTTTTAATTATACATGAATTTAAGTATCGGAGAAACAGTTTATACATCGAGCCAAAAGTGAAAATCTGAAGCTCCAATTACATACTAGTAAAACCTAATTTTGATTCTTTCACATGGAAATCTAACCCAACATCAAACTCCTATCATCTTCGACAGAACTACATGCCATGCCAAGTACAAAGTTAAAACCCCACCTGCATCTCTCAATTCCAACTGCCAAATTGTCCTTTCAAGATAAAAGACAATGACTCATAGCTCATATGAAACTAAGATCAACAAGTACAAACAACATACTGCTTAATAAGTCTTTTTCTTTAGCAACAGAACTTGGTCTACACAACTGACAATGCATCTGGCAAGCTCTCTGAAGAGCCACTACTACCATTGAGAACAATGACATTACCATCAGAATCTACATCTACAATGACTGAATCACCCTCTTTGATCTCCCCTGCAAGCATTTTCTCCGCCATACTGTCCTCTAGTAGTCTCATTATGGCTCTCCTCAGAGGCCTAGCACCATAGCTTGGATTGTACCCTTCCTCAACTACCCTCTCCTTAAATCTCTCTGTCACTTGAAGCTCAATATCTTTACCCTTTAGCCTCTCAAATACCTCCTTCAACATTATGTCAGCTATCTCCTTAACCTCCAACTTAGTAAGCTGGCGGAACACAATCATCTCGTCTAGCCTATTTAAGAATTCTGGCCTAAAATACTGTTTTAGTTCCTCCGTAACTAAGCTCTTAATGCGATTGTAACTGCTGTCCTTCTCATCGTAATCGAGGTCAAATCCTATCCGGCGTCCTCCCTTCTCAATGACACTACTTCCAACATTGGAAGTCATTATGAGGAGAGTGTTCTTGAAGTCCACAGTCCTACCCTTACTGTCAGTCAACCTTCCATCTTCAAGAATTTGAAGCATCATGTTGAAGACATCAGGATGCGCCTTCTCAATCTCATCAAACAGTACAACAGTGTAAGGACGGCGACGAACAGCCTCAGTCAACTGACCGCCTTCAGTGTACCCAACATAACCAGGAGGTGATCCAATGAGCTTTGAAACTGTGTGCCTTTCCATGAATTCACTCATATCGAGCCGAATCATGGCTTCTTCAGAGCCAAAGTAGTAGGCAGCAAGGGCTTTGGCCAGTTCCGACTTACCTACACCAGTTGGACCAGAAAAGATGAAGCTAGCAATTGGACGATTGGGATTCTTTAATCCAACTCGAGCCCTACGAATGGCTCTGCTGATTGCTTTAACAGCCTCATCCTGCCCAACGACTCGCTTGTGAAGTGTGTCTTCCATCTTCAAGAGGCGATCAGATTCATCTGTTGATACTTTCTCGACAGGAATGCCAGTCCATGCAGAGACAATATGTTGAATGTCTGTTTCAGTTACAAGAGGACCTACATCCCCTGCCTCGGACTCTGCTTTGCTCATTTCCTTGCCTTTTTCTGTAATAGCTGCTATTTGAGCTCTAAGATCCATTTCACGGTCCCTTAATTCCCCAGCCTGTTCAACATTTTAGGCATTTTATCCCAATCAAATGGATATCAAGGTAACATGTAAAAGCAAACATCAGAGAGATAATTCAATTGATCCTTCCGTGTTTTCCATATCTAATTTGTTTTAAACTAAATTAAATAGAAAACATTTACTTTTCACCATTTGTCTGACATAAAGTATGTAAAGTCATACAAGGCCAAATATATATATATATATATATATATAAAGACCAAGAAGCAACAACTGTTGTCTAACCTTTTCGAAGTCTTGGCTACGAACTGCTTCATCCTTCTCCTTTGTGATCTGCCTAAGCTCTTTCTCAAGCTCTCTAGCTTCCTCAGGAACCTAACACAAGCAAATTTAGAAAGATAAACAACCAAGTTTTGACCATAGTAACATGAGTAGAAGTATTTACTCAAAACACACCTGTGCATGTCGGAGGCGAACACGAGAACCAGCCTCATCAATCAAGTCAATGGCCTTATCGGGTAGAAAACGGTCACTGAATCAAGTACATAAATATCAACAGGTAAGGAAACTTTCAACATCAAACAAAGTCATTTTGTAAGACAACTCTCAAGGTGTGATTAGAAAGACATTCTTTTGATGCATAACTTTTCATGACTAATAGCAGCCTGTGGTACTTTTTAACTTAATAAGCAACTTAATTCAACATTTAGAAAAGCAAAATAAAATCAAGCAAAGGATAAATTACAACCTACAAGAATATCATTGATGCCCACAAGCAAAACATAACTGCACTTTCAAAGCAAAATTTGCATACAAACAAACACCATGCAATTTTAATACATTAATCAGAAATTTGTGAAGACAAAACAAAGGAAAGAAAGGAGGGATTCAATCTTGTTTAATGTGGTCCAATTATCAAATCTAGCACTCCTATTATACAAAAGACCATCAAATAGTATTAGAAATGGCACTTTACAGTTGTCAAGTATGCACACAGATTGCACTACATAGATGCAACCATCAACTAAGACAATCCAATCAGCATACATTTTTGAGACATAAATCACTATCTGATGCTTCTAGACTTTCTCATAGATAAGAAACAACAAGAATGTCCAAACAAAACCAGCATAGAATGACTTGATGCCTGAAATACAACAATCCTACTAGCACACATGCATGAAATGAAAAAATATCATTGTAGATGTATTTAAGTGCAGGGAGTGAAATTTCCACAAAAAAAAGTGCAGGGAATAAAGGCAAACTACGGAAAGAACAATCATAGTATCAAAGACCTGATATACTGATATGACAACTGTGCAGCAGCTACTAGGGCTTCATCTGTGTATCGGAGCTTGTGATGAATCTCATATCGCTCACGCAGACCCTTCAAAATCTGTATCGTTTCATCTACAGATGGCTCAGGTACTTTGACTGGCTGAAAACGTCTTTCCAAAGCTGGATCCTTTTCAATATGCTTCCTATACTCGTCCAATGTTGTGGCTCCAATACACTGCAAAACACGATATTAAAATCAAGCATCTAGCAAATAGTTCCAGATACAAGGAGTACCAACTCAGCTCAACCACTCGTTTAACTTGCAAACAAGTATGTGATACATTAAGCAAAGTAAAACCATTGGTTGCAATACAAAGGAAAAAATACGGATCATAATTTAACAGCAAAAGGCTTACAATTAGCTCAACTCATAAGCCAGTTGCCCCTAAATTATCCAAGAAACAATATTACAGATAACGTCCTTTCCTAGTAGAAGCCATTTGAACTTTAAGGACAATATGCGTGTGACTTAACAATTTTACCTGCAATTCACCTCTAGCAAGAGCTGGTTTCAAGATATTAGCAGCATCAATCGCACCTTCTGCTGCTCCTGCTCCAATCAAGGTATGCACTTCATCAATAAAAAGAATGATCTCATCACTTTGTTTGATTTCCTCCATTAGCTTCTTCAATCTTTCTTCAAACTCTCCACGGTATTTTGTTCCAGCAACAAGAAGACCCATATCCAGTGTAATAACCTATTGCACATAGTGAAACAAGGAAGAGAGATTCTCTTAACAAGTTATCCTACTATTGCAACATATCAAAGGCAGTTACCAGGACCATGGCTCCTATATTAACTTGCAATTACCTTCTTCCGTTCAATTGTTTCAGGAACATCACCACTTGCTATCCGTTGAGCAAGACCTTCTGCTATTGCTGTTTTCCCAACACCTGGTTCTCCAATAAGGCAAGGATTATTTTTAGTTCGACGACCCAAGATTTGAATGACACGTTCTATTTGTGGCTGTCTTCCAACAACAGGATCCAGTTTACCCTAACAAGAAGAAAATATCAGATCAACAACAGCTACTAAAATGAACATAAAATGGAATAGGAAAAAAAACGCATATACTATATTACCTCCTCTGCCATTTTAGTCAGATTGGTTCCATACTCTTCAAGTGTCGGCATCTTAGTATTGTCTCTGATTCCAACAGTAGCAGGGATATTCTCTGTGCTTTCACCCACCATCCGGATGACCTGCTCACAACAATAACAAATTAGTTTTGGATAATTTGATAGAAAGAATGCAACAATATCTAAAGCAAATGAAACGTGGTGAAATAAATTTCAGAAATGCATTCCTTACCTGTGTACGGATGTTGCTGGGGTCAGCACCTAAATTCTCCAAAACACGTGCTGCCACACCTTCACCTTCTCGAAGGAGCCCCAAAAGCAAGTGCTCAGATCCTATATAGTTATGACCTAACATTCAAGGAAACAGAATTCTGGCTTATGAAAATTTTCATTGTAAAAACAAAACAATTTCATGCAATTTATCACAGAAAAAATGAATAGCATCGGCAAGAATATAAATCGAAAAAGGGACTGCTGCAGTGTTTGGGGCAGCCACAATCACAAGAAGTACTACAAAAGTTCCATGTCAAGAAACGATAAGAGAGGCATTTGCAAAGACCAAGAGTTACCAATATCTCGAATCACACACAACAAATATCTCCAAAATTTTAAGTGATTTTCAAACAAAAGTATGAATAAGGAATCCATCTGATTTCTCAGTATAAAACCAATTCTTGATTGATCTGTTCGCAAAAAACTTACCTCTGGGAACAAAGTGAAATCCACAAACAATAGCTCAAGGCAAGGAATTTTCGAAAAGAGAAATAAAGGAAAGAAGAACATATATACCAAGTTGCCGAGCTTCCTCCAATGATAGTTCCAAAACGCGTTTTGCTCGTGGAGTGAATGGAATTTCTACAGCAACAAATCCACTGCCCCTCCCAATAATCTTCTCCACCTCTACACGTGCATCTTTGAGATTGATTCCCATGGACTTGAGAACCTTAGCAGCAATGCCGGTTCCTTCACCAATAAGACCCAACAGAATTTGTTCTGTGCCAACAAAATTGTGACCAAGTCTTCTAGCTTCCTCTTGGGCAAGCATAATCACTTTGATTGCTTTTTCCGTAAAGCGTTCAAACATAGCCCTAGGAGCAAACCTTTTAGCATTACGTTGCCTGGAGGATATAGTAATTGCAACCTTAGAAAGAAAACTTTGATCTGTTCTCATTATTGTATCTATGCAATTTGAACTTCGCAACCCTGAGAACGATCCCATTCTCAATCGTGGTGTTTGTAAGCCATAGATCATTTTGGCGGAGACCTTTTTTGATGTTTCAGATTCTTGAGATTGTCCATGTTTTCCACGAGTAGCTAATGCAGGGATATTAGTAGAATGAACGAAAAGACGAGCCATCTATTCCGATAAATTAGACTGCAAAACACAGCACCATATTTTAGTTTTCTCTAAAAAGAACAAGACTGAAACAATAGAAAATAATTGAGCAGGGAATCATTAAGACTCGTGCCCCGGAAAATTTTGCAAAATTTAGTGACCATCATGGACAATCAGTAGTCACTTAAATTACAATAGAAGAAAATTTAAGAACAATGTAATGAAGGGCAAAAAATGATCCAAGTTGTAACAGTGAATGCCCCTGAGTTTGACAAGTCCATCAAGGTCCAAACTTACAAGATTGACTCCCACCATTGACCAATCTTACAATAAGAAGAAGCAACTTAAGACCATGATGAGGCCTATGTAAATCAACCACACTCACTACTCAAAAATGAAATATTGAAATATTAAAACTTTATCGTGCATTATTGCCTCATTTGGATAGGCATAAGAAACTTTCCAGAACGATCCCCTCTAATTGAACCAAGTACTATATTCCAGAACGATCCCCTCTAACTGAACAAAGTACTACACGGACATAATTCATCAATTTCTACATAATTATAGGTTTATGCAACAAATATCAGTTCCAGGATCTCCACAATATCTAATCAGACTTGAAATGTTTTCGCTCAACTGCACATTTAAACCCACAGCAATACCTATATTGGCCAATCCGACTGAACCACAAACGCACAGCACCGACATGATCGAATGCAAATAACAGATTAGAAATTCTACGACCCTCAGATAAGTAAGGGGAAAAAGGGAACAAGCTTTACCCAACAACACCGCGATGCTCATATCAAGAGAAATTTAGGTTGAATAGATAATGAATAGATAACATAAACTTTATCCAAACTGCACCACCATGCTCGATTGCAAGAAAGTTAGCTCGACCGGAAAATTTAACGGTGCCCAGAAAATTTAAGTAAAAGAAATGAAAAAAAAGACACAAACTTCATCCAACAATTCATACATTAGGCAAATTCAAGAAGCTCAAATCAAGCGAATCCAACAAAAAAACAAACTTCCAACTTTCCAAGAGCGGAAACAATCAAAAAACCCTAGAAAATGAAGTACCCAGATACAGAAACAACCGAAAAAACAATAATTTAAAAATACCCAGCTCGAATCAGAACTCGAACAAATCAACTAAACGATTGAGCTCACCTAATTTTGCTAAAAGAAGACAAGCAGGAGATAAAAGTCAAGACCTCCTTTTAATGGTAGGAGAAGAGGGGAGGTTGGATATATAGATGTGGGCTTGCAAATTGCAATATCAGGCGGTGTTTCCTTTTCTTCTACTCCTAATTCCACAATCTCTAATCACCGTTCGATCGAGGGTTATCTAGATCAAAGTGGGCTCTCGTCACCTTAACTTTGGTACCAGCCAATACCATTCGAGAGTCTCGAAGGTTGCAAGTAGTCTTGGCCGTAAATTGTAGCATTCTCATTTTTGTCAACACATGAACGTGGAGTAGTCGTGTGGGCTTCTTATTTGGACTTTCTAGATATTATTGTTTTTTTATTAGGAAAAATAGAAAAAAAGGGTATTTAAGAAAATTATGAGGTAATTAATAATATTGGGTATAAGAGATTTTTTTTATTTTTTATTTAATTAGAAAGGCGTTGGGAAGAGAAACTTGGAAGAAGTAGGACCTCATGTATTTGTCAATATCTGTGGTTAGGTACTTTGTGATGTGAATTGGTAAAAATATCTTAGGAGGATTATGTCGGCTTCTAAATTTTTTTTGGTTGAATTCATAAAAACCTAATTTATAAGCATTTTATTGATTTTTGTATAAAATTTAAATTCAAGGCGGTGCAATAGAAATCTATGTTGTACTTAAATAATTTTACAATTTTATAATTGAAATGTTGTTCTTGACATTTTAAGTAAAAAATCTAAATAAAGGTTAAAAAATATTGTGTGGGTGTTTTTAATTTAATTGTTAATATAAGGAATGTAATGATTATTATGATCGTGATTGAAGTATGCATAATATGATCATGATTGAAGTATAAATAATATAAAAAAAAACATGTAACAAGAATCTTGTAAACATTAAAGCAAAATATTAAGCTTACAAACAAATTAAGAGTATGGATAGCAATTGAGTTCACCTATCCAATTAACTTTAAGTCGTGCCAACCTGATTTTTTAAAAAAATTGAACCTTGAGTTCGGGCTGCTCAGATTCAACCCTACCAAAGACTCAACAACTATAAAAAAAAATATGTCATTCGTCGTTTTCTATTTTTAATTTAAAAAATTAAAATTTGATCAGAACGGCAGACAATCTTAAACTTGAGCCTAACCCAACTTATTGTCTTCCTCAATTAAGAGTCCAATCCTAAATTTATAAGAAGTTTCGAGTTAAAGAACAAAAATACATACCCCTAATTTGTGTCCAAAAGAATAAGAAATTTCGAGTAAGGATGACAAAAAACGAGTTTAATTTGAATCTTTTTTTTTATTTCGTTCAACTTAATTTCTCAAATTTCTTATATGAATTTTTTTCGAAGTTTGGTAAATTTTGATTTAACTCTAATATTATGTAGTTTTCTCAAATAAAGTCCGATTAATTCATATTTTTATGTCAAATTA
>JAOQMM010000007.1:16107435-16123368 GCA_027563515.1 Erythroxylum platyclados
AAATAGTGTAAAAGAAATAGACCTTCTATGTAGGTTAAAAAATTTTGAAAAAAATTTCCATCCTTAAAATTCTCCGAAAAAAATCTTTTAATTATCAATTTTCCATAAAAAACTCACTTTTTTTATTAAAAAATAACAACGATACACATTAAACGTAAACTAATCAAATGTTATTAATATAATAACCCAACTTAGCTTTTAAATCAAACTCAAATGAATTAAGTTCAACTTAAATTAATAATTTAAGATAATTATAATAAATTATTAATTTAAGTTAGATTTAATAAATTCAATTCGAATTTAAAAGTTGAGTTGATTCGTCATATAAATAACATTTTATTAGTATATATATGATGTTCATCCTATACATGTTTTATCGTTATTTTTTATCCAAATTAAAAGAAGAGATTTTAAAAGAAAGTAAAAATTAAAATGAGTTTTTTCGAAAAATTTAAAGATCAAGAAAATTTCTTAAACAATACGGGAGGTTTATGTCTTTTATTCATAAAAAATTTTCAAGTTAGGTTTTCGAATCAAGCCCAAAGTTTGACCGAAATTAGGTTATGTTTGGTAGGGCAGTTAGTAATGAAATGAAATGAAATAAAATATTATTCCTTCATTTGAAAGGAAAGTTTATAATATAATAAAATTAAATAAGATGGAAGGAGAGGGTTTCACATTACATCATATTTCATCATAAACAGTAAAACTGAGTTACCTTCAACTTGGAGGGTTTAAAATGAAATATAAAATAATAAATATATATTACCTAATATATCCTCAATAATTTTTTATAATATCAATTATACCCTCAACCCTAGTAATAAGCAGCAAGATAATACATCTCATTATTTTATTAAGGGTAAAATAGTTATTCATTATTATTATACATACATTACATTTCATTACATCCATCTTTTAAATAAGATTTAACTGTATTACATTATGAATCTTTTCATCCCTTTCAAACAACAATTTTTTAATATTACATCTATTTAGGATTTACATTTCATTCCATTATAAACTATTATATTCTGTATCATTCCATTCAAAATCTTAGTTCATCCAAACATAGCATTATTCAACTTCCAAGTTTGGATCTTTTTGTCATCCCTACGAGCTATGGTTATGGAAGCTGCGGTTCTCATATAGTCACTGCCTTGAACAGCCAACGACGTACCTTTGTGTTCTCCATCTTCGCGAGGTTACATGAGTTCTATTAAGTAGTCTCTTAAGCGCTACAGCTATGCAACGTATTTAAGTTTCTCTGCGAACCCTTCTTATCCTTCCCTTTTTGACAAATTCTTGGGGGGTTAAAAATCTATTTCACTAATTATAAAAAATGTTTTTTGATATTTTAAATTATTTGGAAAACAATTTGTTGTTATTAGAAATATTAAAATATATTTTTAATTTTTATTGAGTTATTTTATCATATATTATCATGTGATTGACTATGGAATTAATGATAAATCTATACGGCTGTTCTATTATAATATTTCTTTATTTAAATAACTTTATAAAGAAATAACTAATCATAAATACTCAATTTTTTTTAACAAAGTGCCTATACTTTTAAAATATTCAATTAAGTAAGTAAACTTTTAAAACTTTAATAATTCAGTTCAATACTTTAATTTTGTTAATAATTTGTTCACTTGGCTAATAAAAACTTGGTTGTCTATGTGAAAAAATAGTAGCCAATTAAGCTATATAAACACTATTTTCCATATGTATTTTTTTACATAAATAAAGGTTGGGTTATTCAAAATTGGTTTAAAAGACAATCTTTTATTTATTATAATCTTTTTAACATTTTCAATATTTTAATACAATAAAACATTTTTAGAATAAATAAAAGATAAAGAGATTTATAATGTTTACTCAATTTAAATTTCTTTTATTTTATGTACAAATAGAATTGATAATGAATCAAATTGATTTGATTAAAAAAAATTTATTTCAATCCAACTTAAATAGTTGATTGTTGTTCTAATCGATGTTTTAAAAATCGAGTCGAAAGTTAAATCGGTAAGATTCTGGTTTAAGGTTTAAAAGATTCAAGCAGTATTAAATCGTCATAAAATTGGTAAAAGATTAAATAAAATTAAATAATTTTAAAAATAATTAAAGAAGACTATCATTACTCTTATAAAATTTAAAGTTTAATTAAAGAAGACTATTAAATAAAAATTAATAAGTTTATTTTGGTTTATAAAACTGATTAATTTACGAAAGTTGTTTGGTTAATTAATAAACTGATCAATTTTTAACAATAAAGATTATTAAATTAAATCAAATCAAAAAGTTAAAAATTAATTAATTCAAAATTTTTAATATTAAGTTGATAAATTTGGTTCGATTATTGATCCATTAATTTTAACATTTTGACCAAATTAATTCGAGTTGTTCAGATTTGAATTGAATTGACCTTAAACCGCCAATCCCTAAGGGGGACCCATGGGAGTTAAGGTTTTGATTGGATTAGGTGCGGTGTGAAGTAAAAGGGTTCACGAGATGCTTGGGGGTTTAGATTTCCGTCTTCTTTCTCACAAACCTTGGATTATGCATTATAAAATAACACTCTCTATAATACATGTATTTAAATCAAAGATTAAAAATTGAACTAGTTCAACTAATTTAACTAAAAGACTTTTAGTTTAATTAAATTATTAATTAATAAGTTAATTTTTGTAGACTAACTAAATTTTATAAATTATAATGAATTAATTAAGTTTTGTTTAACAATCTCTTTTTTTAATTAAATTTTAACTTATTTAATAGAAAAGAATAATCTCTTTCTTTAATTTTATTTCAAAATTTTCAATCTTTATTATTTACTAATTTTATAACGGTCTAATATTAAGTCCAGTAATTTGACAACTAATAAGGTTAGCTTGGAAATCTTATTTGAGTTCAACTTCAATGCCCTCCTCTCTGTGTTCGGGAGGGCCATACTCACTTTAAATATAGTCTCCTTCTGCTCATTAATGAAGCACATGTTGGCTGGTGAGAGTGGTGACCAATGAAATATTTGTTCAATAAAAGTTCGAATTTAAATTTAATGAGTCAAATTTTTTAAAAAAATGTAATGTCTTGTTTCTTGATTTTTTGTTGTTTTAATTTGAAGTAAAAAATTTTAGAAATTTGCAATTGGATCAATTTAATATTATTTAGATTAAGTTCGAATTAGTTAGGATTAAGAAATTTTGAACTAGCCTTAATAGATAGATTTAAACTTTTTTAATATACTTAAAACTCAAACAAACTCGAGTTTAAATCCGTTTATTCAAGTTCAAAACTCAAATAAACTCAAATTTAAATCCGTTTATTCAAGTTCAATCAATCTTGAACTCAAATTTGCAAATATTTTCAAGTATGGACCTTAGTAAGTACAAGTTTTGCCTTAATCCATTCACTTATACTTAGAAGTAAACTAGAAGTAAAAGACTAATTCAACTATGTATCTTCATAATCTTTAGGTTTATTATAAAAGAGCATCAAATTTTACTAAATTTTATAATACTGACATTAATATTAAAAGTAAAGTTAAAATATTTAAATTTTCAATTTTCAACAAACATAGCTCAATTTTAAGTTATTCGTTAGCATGTTAGATTATTATTTTTGTCGCGCAATTATCACATCTTGTATTTATGTCGCATATGTATTTTATTATTTAATAAATTAATTATTATCAAAAACTCTAAAATAAATTTACACTCCTTTATATATTTTACTTCATAATTATTTTAAAGTATTTGATATGTTTAATTTCATATTACTCAACTTTGCTCAACCTATTGTCACACTTAATAACATCATTTTGATATAACTGACTAAAATGAAGTAATTTTAATCTTTAGATTACAACATTATTTTAATTAATTTTACTAAAATAAAATCATGTTAGCAGTGGAGAATTGAATTTTTTAAAAATTTGGATTGAACTTCAAATCAACTTCAGATTCAAGTCAAACTCAAAATTCAATCAATTCGAAATTAAGTTATTAATTTTAGGTTGAATTGAACTGATGCCCTGTATTGCCAATCTTGTATATATCTTTTGGTCCAGGTTAATATATGTGAATTCTGACAAAGAAAAGGGGCAAAGAAGAAATATATAAATGCATTGTCCTCTCCCACATAAAGCATAAAGCTTAGCTTGAGGCATTTTACAACAATTGAAGGTTTTCCATTTTAACTTTAGTATCAAACAAAGCTAAAGAGATAAGAGAAGCATTGATGATTATAGACATAGGACACCTAAAGAGTTAGAACATAATTTTGGAAAAAAAAGGAAAAGATATAATTTCATATAAAATTTTACTCTTTGTTTAAATATTTTTATTATTCTAAATTATTTAAAAATATTTTATAATTTTAAAAATTTTGGAAATACACTCTTTACTATAATATAATGACAACTACCACGTCTCTATTTGATTTTGTTAAAATTAAACCTATCACATATATAATATTTTGATCAGGTGACAATTTCGTGGATAAAAAGATTTTAAATTTTTTTAACGATATATTGTATTTTGTAAATAATTTTAAAAAATGAAATACTGTTTTAGATAAATAAAATTATATAAGAGATTTATATTTTTAAAAAATTGATAATAAATGAGATCAATCCTAAAATTTGAGATTAATAATTCAATTAAATATAATTTACTTTGTTGATAACATGTTATAAACTAATTCAATTAAATTATTTTCTTTTTATATGAGTTTGATAAAAAAACTTCTTTATCAATTAGAGGTAAGATTGCATATTTATAGATTTCACTGAACTAGTGTCCAGTTAAAAATATTTCTAATTTCACATCCAAATCATCAAATCAAATTTAATACATTACTAATTTATCATCTCTAATCTTTTCCACTTAAAAATTTTGAATTTACTTGGTAAGTTGTAATAATGAAATTCTCCTATTCTGATTTGTTAATCCGTACCCATCTGCTCTGTTACTAAACAAGACATGATATGGTATCATGCTTAACTAAATTTGTCTCTGTTCCTTAAAAGTGCATCAGTTTAAGAACTTGCAGAAAAGTGATGTGGACCTACTGTTATCCTGAGATTCCATGTACAGCCAAAAATGGAGCAGTGATTAGTGTAACGTTCCAAGGTGTAGCAATAAGCATCTTTTTCTCTCTGCTTCTTGCAACAGAAAAGAGCCATTGCCCTTTTCCTTCTTGCAACGTCTGCGTCACTCTGTCTCCTTTTTAACTCCTTTTCTGTTTCTTCTTCTTCTTCGTCTTCTTCCCTCATTTTCTCGAGCAAATAGAAGGAAAGATGCTTTCTGGGCTCAATGGCAGTGCTTGGACGATGGAGGATAAAGACGAGCATGAATCGACCACAAATAACAATATTAACAGCTGTTGTGGTTTCATGGAGAGCAAAGAAGAAATGGGTTCGCTTTCTACATTAAAATCCATGCTGGAAGTAGAAGATGACTGGTACGTGACTACTCATGCTTCAATACAAAACCATCAAGAGAGTATCAGAGACATCAGTTATTCTCCAAATCTTGGTGAACCAGATAATTTATTGCTGCATCCAGTTGATTCCTCGTCTTCTTGTTCACCATCTTCCTCTGTTTTTAACAATCTCGACCCATCTCAAGTTAACTACTTTTTGCAAGCAAAGCCTAACTTAACTTCACTGCTTAATGGAGTCTCTAACAACCCTTTAGAGCATGGGTTCGATTTGGGCGAAATTGGGTTCCTTGAGAATCAAGCAACACCTGCAACAACCACGAATGCCTCGACTTTCCTGAACAGGGGAAATGGAGCTTTGGGTGGTTTCGCTGATTTTTGCTCACATAACCAAATTGTAACCCCTGATTTTTGCACTGATCCACAATCATTGACAACCCGAATCATCCAATTTTGTGAAAATGGTTCTGGGTTCACGGGTTTCAGGGGCTTTGATGAGAATCCAGGTACTAATATGTTTATGAATAGGTCTAAATTGTTGAGGCCTCTTGAAACTTTCCCTTCAACTGGTGCACAGCCCACTTTGTTTCAAAAGAGAGCGGCCTTAAGGAAGAACCTAGCTGATAGTGGGAGCTTAGGGGATTTAAGTGGTAGGATTGAGAGAGATAAAGGAAAGGTAGAAATGACTCAATCGAATGAAGGTCATGAAAAGAAGATATCGATACCAGAGAGTAGTAAGATTGAGGACTTGAGCATGGACGGGTCTGGTCTGAACTATGATTCTGATGAGTTAACTGATAATTATAAGTTGGAAGAGATTGGTAAACCTGGTGGGGATAACTCAAATGCAAATAGTAGCATTCAAGGTGATGGTAATGGTGATCAGAAAGGTAAAAGAAAAGGGCTCCCTGCTAAGAACTTGATGGCAGAGAGGAGACGACGAAAGAAGCTCAATGATAGGCTCTACATGCTGAGGTCTGTTGTCCCAAAGATCAGCAAAGTAAGAACTTCTGTTCTGCACACTTTTCTTGTGATATGGAGTCCCCCTTAATTTTGTTTGTGTGTGAAAGCTTAGTTCTTTATTCTTTACCTGTTTCATCTTGTGTATGGCATGTCTCAGTTGCAAAGCTGTATTAATTCCTCTCACATGGACACTGAATTAAAGTGTGGAATTCACCATAAGCTTTTGAAATTTCTCCCTTCAAGAGACTTGTCTTTTTAGCTGCATCTCTAGAGGAGATTTAAGTTTTAACTTTGAGTATGAGCATGAACATTATGTCTGTTTCATGTCTGGCCATACTCTTTGATGACTACCGAACTCGGGATTAAGTCCTGTGTTTTCTGATATCTTTGGTTTAACAAACTAATGATGCTTATCATGCAAGTTCATACAGGATAGCTGAAGTCTTTACTCATTTCTTCTCATTTGTTCTGAGATTTAAGTCTTGTAGTTTATGTTTTAGGTTTAAGTACATCATTTGCCTAATCACATACACACTGTACCATTTCTTTGTCTCTAATTTTACTGGTCTAGTGGTCTTCTTGCTACTATCCGATGAAGATACCTTATTGAATCCTGTTTTTGCTGCTTACCAAACAAAGTTGCAATTTTGTCTAGTTTTAATGAAACCTCGCGCCTAGTTTGATCAAGGTAAAATTATAATCTGGAAAAGGCTTTGGATTTTTCAAAAACTGATATCCAATCCATTGCCATTCTATGTTTTGCTGGTAGATTTCTTTTTTGTTACATTTATTACATTCTTTGTTAAAAGGTTAATGTTTGGGGTACTTGAAGTCTTACCAAATCTTACTGGACTAACAAATTCGGAGGCTGTCTGCATAAACATTGAAGATCAGATTGTTGTGCACAATTACATCGATAAGTAATGTATGTTTCAAGTAGGTTTTCTTTATTCAGACTGATTGAATCATAGTGGAGTATACAATAAGGATATTCCTCTCTCCTACTCACTGGAACCTTTCCGGTAATGTATTTTCGCGAACTGCTTGTTCTTGTTCAATGATTGGTAATATGACCTTGAATATTATGCCACTCTTGAAGCCTTTATGTTTCTGATCAAATAATCTTAAGCTGTTTCTAAGACCTGTTACTGTGTAAAATTGTGATTCTTGTGCTGACAGATGGATAGAGCCTCAATACTTGGGGATGCAATTGAGTACTTGAAGGAACTTCTGCAAAGAATCAATGATCTCCACAATGAATTAGAATCAAATCTTCCTAGTTCTGCATTGACACCTACAACGAGTTTTTACCCGTTAACACCCACCCCATCGGCGCTTCCTAGCCGTATCAGCGATAAACTTTGCCCGAGCTCGATACCAAGTCCAAATGGTCAACCAGCAAGAGTAAATACTTCTTTTTGCTATGTTTCTTACAACCTTTTTTGGAATCAAGTACATGATATTTCAGGATTACCTATGTCAATGTCATCTTTGCATTTAGGTTGAGGTAAGAGCAAGAGAAGGAAGAGGTGTAAACATCCACATGTTCTGTGGACGCAGACCAGGTCTTCTACTTTCCATGATGAGGGCTTTGGACAACCTTGGTCTTGATATCCAGCAAGCTGTCATCAGTTGTTTTAATGGCTTCGCCATGGATATCTTCCGAGCCGAGGTAAAGTTTCGTCTTTGTTTTCTTTGTTCATCAAACATGTTGAGCTACAAATTCCATTAACTAACTTGGGTTCTTCCCTTTTCTTAGCAATGCAAAGAAGGGCAGGATGTGCATCCTGAACAAATTAAAGCAGTGCTTCTGGATTCTGCTGATTTCCATGGTAGTATTCTGTAAGAACTAGGAGAGAAATCTAACTGGACTGGGCCAAAACTCATATTGTCTTTTACTATTTTTAAATTTGACAAGTGACAATGAACCAATTTTAACGTAGTTGGGCTGGCTTTTAGGACTCGATGCTGCTGAACACTTCTGCAGAGAATTTTTTGTCATTTTCTCCTTGTTTTGGTCTTTTATATAATTTTCTTTCGAGTAAAAGTTTCAGAGCAATAGGTAAAATTGTTTTTTTTTACGGAAATAATCTCTTTATAAAATATAAAGAAAATATTGCATATATTATGACTCTTCTTAAACTCCTATAAAGCGGAGAGTTTTATGTACTAAATACGTTGACTTTTTTCTTTAAACCAAAAGACAAGTAATTCTTTATAGTTTAAAACATCTTTTAATCCTTGAAATTTTTAATTTGTTTTTATAATTTTCAATTTTACATATCAATACTTTCTATTAAACTTCGTCTAGAAAATAATGTGAAACACATTCAACATAAATCTCTCCTATCAATCAATTTATACGTGATGGAAATCTATTTTATAGAACCATACATGAGATTTTACTTCATACTACTTTTAGTTCAGTTATTTCGAAAACATTGGATCTTTTTCCTTATTTGAAAATTGTTTTGAATGCAAGTTTGATAACAGATTCAAAAATTTTGGTGATCTTCTCTATCTTCTTTCCAGTGAATGAAGAATCCATTTTAAAATTATCCACCCTCCATCTACCTTCAAGTATATGCTTCAATAGGAACCACACAGAGATAGATTAATACAATAAAAACCTCTCTTAAAATGCCCGCGTATAACCTAATAGATAAAGTATATTACATAGTACATTTAACCATTCAAATATTATTTATATAACAATTTAATTCAATTTTTAAAATCAAATTAAACTAATTTAATTTAATTTAAATTATTAATTAAAAATAATTATAATAAATTATTAATTTAAATCAATCAAATTTAAAAATAAATTGAATTATCATGTGTATTTATTATTATTATTTACTTAAATTTTGAGTGCAATTTTTTTAAAAAAATAAAGATTATAAATATTAATAATATGTCCTTTAACTCGCAGTGGTTAAAATAAATGCATAATAAAATAGTAACACATATTTTCCCAAACATTGATCATTCTCAATTCTACTTTACTTATCCTTTTGTTTTTGTTGTGGATTAGAAACTTGTAACCACCTTACCTACCGTACCCAGCCCCAGTCCTAGGTTGTTACCATTTCCACCAACTATCCCAAAGAACCGGATTTTGTCATGAAGCGAAACTGAATACGGTTAAAGTATTGCGCGTTTTTCTCCATTCAAAGTCTTCCTCTTCAAACTTCGTATTTCCAAATTGAAATGGCTAAACATAAGGCTTTCAGTTTCAGTCCACCTGCCATGACCCTTCCCTCACCTAAGCCTAAGAGTAAGAAAGTTGGTAATTGTCTGCTTCAGAAAGGTTACCTCAATAGGATAGGGACACGAATAACGACAGTTTCAATTTTCATCCTTATCCTTTGCTTTGCATACGAACCACTCAGCAGTCAGCATTGTTTCTCCTGTCATAAACCAGTGGCCCGGCAATCCACATGCTAAGAACTGGCAACAACAACAACAACACCACTTTTACTTTACTGAGAAACCTGCGTAAGAGACTGAAACTGACTGGTGGGTCTGGGTCTGGTCAGTTCCTGCAAGTCTACTCACAACCACTTGGTTACCTTCTTCCACCATGTGCACACGACAACTGCGTAAGTGCCTATGACCCACGATGGACTGTAATCATACTCTGTGACCCAATCGGGCAAAGGACCAAGTCCAAGCAAAAATTCAACTACAAATAAGTGAAAATATAAAAAGAACAAGGGTTATGGAAAGTTGAGGATAAGCCTACTAAAGACAACACTAGATATATAAAAACTTTACATTAGGAGGTGGAATGAAGGTAAAAACAGCTTATGTACAGGGTGGGTGCTTGGGGAAGAAAAGCAAAGGCTATTAGTTATAGGACTTGCCTTTTGCTCATGGGGTACTATTCATGTATATAACAGGGCATCATTACAATACTAAAGGTCCATAAAAATGTCCAAAATTGGATATATTTTAACTTTGTGCCGTCCATTTCTGAGACACCAGCAAACTCGCCATCTTGATTTGTCATACTCGCCACAAACTCAAATATTATCCAAATTAAAATGATCAAAGCGCTGCTGCCCGTCCGCCCTCCTCCTCCAGCATGGCGGCTGCTTACCTGCTGTGAAAAGATAAAAAAGATTAGCCACCGCCAGCTAACTTCATCCTGGGTGTTATCATCTAAATGACCTCCATGTTTGAAAAAAAGCTTTTTTTTCTATGACGAACATAAATGAACCAACATACCTACATACTACACAAGGGATGCAAACTTAACAATCTTCTGGGGTAGATGCCGATGGAAGTCGCTGATATTTCACTTCCTTTGCACCCATATCTTCTGGATCCGGCACGTTATCGTTGCATTTTGAATTCAGCGTACCAGGATTCATCTTCTGCACCTCATCTTTGGTATAGATGAAAATCTTACGAACCATGCCAACAAATTCCCTGTCATGTTAGGCAATGATGCCAGCAGTCAGACCAGGTAAATCACATGAATTGTGTGTCATTGACTAGTTCAAAATAAAAGTAATTAGCAAATATGTGAAATCCTTACTGCCAAGGGTCATCTCCAACAAGCATCATATCACCCTCATCATCAGTGTACACAATCAGCCAATCTTTTTTGGGCGCCATTAGCTCACCATCAAATTCAAACAATCTGTCTAATTCCTTGATCAACTCTTCATAGTTGTTGAATTTTGCAAGATCAACTGACCTACCAAGTGCGATTCCCTGCTTATGAACCTGTTTGTGAAGAAAAGTATCAAGTCTTAGCACATTTAACCATCACCTCCTTAGCATTTGAAAAAACATCAACAAAAGAAACAGAAAAATAACCTTAGTACAACTTCTAGGAGAACCATTTTGAGCCTTTCCCCGAGTGTCTCTTGTGCGATGATTTGCAGAGGGATATTGTTTCTCATATTCAATGTCATCAACCATTTTGGAACCCTTGGACTGTTCGGACTTTTGATCAGATTCAATTGCACAGTGCTGGTGACTCAAGGAGTGCATAGGTACCACTGGCTCATTCCTCAGATGTCTATGAGAGACTCGAGGCTCTGGTGTAACAGGACTACTGATGAGAGGAATACCAAAGAGCTTACAATTTGAATCCACAGATTTTCCATTCTCCTGTTCTTGCACCAGCATGGGTTGGGTCGCAAGATCTCTTGAATGGTCATGGTTATCGGGATGACTTGATGGTGGAGGCATCAACCAATTTCCATGCAATGTCTGCATACGGTGACCATTAAGTTGGGGATACTCACTGAATGCACTGCATCTAGCATTACTCTGTGGTTGACAAGTCATATCACCACTGGGTGCAGGAAGCTTTGTGCTCGACTCTGACAACTTGAGTGACAAGTTTGAAGGCATCAAGGACCACTGGTTTGCAAGCAAGTTAAGCCTGCCATCCTGATCTAGTACATGTCTTTTTGCTGTTTTTGCAGTTCCTGTTGTTTGATCAATGAACGGTGGACAAAATCCATGGGTGGAATCAGAATTTGCTCCAAAGCCTGATAGTAAATCTGTATAAGTAAACTCATGTCTCCCTGCGGCCATCCTGTTCTCCGATCCATATTTTCTTGATGCAGAAACCACATCAACCTTTTCATCAGCAGCTGGAGGTGGCCAGATGACAGACTTCTCAATATTGTCAGAGTCATTGCTCTCAGCAAAGTTACCTCTCAAGGCCGAGAATTCTTGGCCTTGAAAGACCCTAGAAAACCCACTTGCGGGTGCAGGATCCACATTCACCTTGGATGAACCTGAGAACATATAAGTGAAGCACACTCAAACCTGAATTGGATGTACATGGAACCTTAAGAAAATGCTTAGAACAAAACTACACGACTATTACCTTCTCTAGTTAGAACAGATGAGTCGGGGGATGAGGGCACCGCATTTGCCCGTGGCCTCTTTGGTCGAGGCATTGGAAGGGGATTTAGTGCAGGAGGAGCCAGCGCAGGTTCTATTTTCCAGGGCGAGACCCTGTCTGGTCGTGGTATGGTTGATGTTTCATCCCACCTCACCTAACCGCAACAAATGCAATTTGATTTCTTTAGCTGTCGTAAAGGAATTAATGCAAGACAACATTTGCACAAGAATGATACCTTTAGGCATCTCCATTTGGACTCCCGCCACCTTTCAGGATCACCATCTTCACTTCCAACGATGGTCCCAGTAAACCTACAACATAAATCAATCGATAATCAAAACAATCCAACTCTCAAAATTCACAAGCAAGTAAATCTATAGACACGAATTTCAACTGAACTTCCTAGAAGCAATAATACCTTTGTTCTGGAGCTTCTTCACCTTCAAACCTCATTTTGAACCTCATCCCAATAGTGTAGTTATTCTTCATGGATTCCATGTACTGATCAAATGGAACAATAAACTCTGCCGGGCTTGTCCTGTATCAAACAGACAGGTTATACAAGCAGAAAAACCAATGAAAAAACAACATATTAAGTTGGTTATAGTCAACAAGTTCTTTCATAATGGGCCAGCCCTGGGGGAGGGTGAGAGATTGTGTATGGATTGGAGGTATCGGATTCCCAAACTTTAGCTAACTTCTGACCAAGCTAAGCAAGTTATGACAAGAAGTCAAAAAGGTACCTTGGTTTGTAATATACAGTAAACATGGTCCCTGTCGTGATTGCATGCCAGGCTGTGGCGAGCACACCAAGATGCATGCTGTGACTAGATATGACGGATGATGGCACATTGCCCTGCTGCCTCATTGCTCGTCTAACACCAACTCGAAGTTCTCCATTCTCGCCTCTAAAAGTCAATTCCCAAAATAACCCGTTTCAGACAATTTAGAAATGAGCTAGGAAATAATCCACCGAGTGCAGCAAGAACTACCAACCTTAAAAATATAAAAGCGTCACCAGCAACAAGCCTTTTGGAGCTCACAAATACACTCCAACCACTTTGAAGCAAGTGCCTTCTAGGTTGACCTGACACCAGCAATATGACGTGAATTACGGATTCATTCGAAAGATATGTCTCGCTCCCCAACTAAATTGGGTAAATATCACTTCGTAGAGAGGGCCAAGAGGGGACATAAAAGACAACTAATTATGTAAGCCAAGCATATAACTCTTTTACCCCGAAATATATGGCGGAACCTCCATTCATTTCCATGCAAATCCTTAGCAACCAATTCTTGTGTGGGAGGCTGCCTCGACATATCCTGCCACAAACCAAAAACTTCATCACTTTAAACCCAACTGTTAATTTAAGAAAATTCGAGTCACCACTTGTCAGAAGCTATAAAGCTGCAACTAACCAGTGGAGGCAAACATTCATCAGCATGTCGTCTAAGAACTGAAAATCCACCATGAGTACTGGTATCTGAGGCCGTCAGGGTCTTGCAAAATGAATGCACATGAAACCGTTGTGGAGGAGGTGGGGAAGGCTCCTTTTCCACTGCTTTCTCGTCTTGCTGACATTAAAACATGGCATAAAACAGGAACAATTTAGCTCCAAACGGTCACTAATTCCGCATATACAACAAAAAACCATGCAGTTACTTACGTTGTGCTCAGGAAGTAAAGTTACTTGTGCAAACACCTCATCAGTATCTGGTTCAGCCTACAATTGGTAATTGCATGCTTATGAGAAGATAATCACAAAAAATTGAAAGTAAAATAAAAACACTTGTAATTCAAAGGACCCCTCGAAGAAGCAAAGGAATCCAAACCCCAAGTCTTCTCATCACACACCTTTAGCAGAACATTGACAACGCGACACAGGATCTTTGGAGGAAGATTATAGATTGGCATTTTCTGGTCAGCTGACTGGTTTGTGGACGCTTCCACCTAATCCATATCAATAATAAACGATTTAGCCCATGAGCAGAAAAGAACAGAAGTAACGCAAATCAGACCCGTGTTGAAGATTTATATAATTTTGTGATAGAACTATCTAAAGCTAAAACGAGGAGAAAATGAAAACCAACTAATAAACGAAAATTGAGAAAAATAAACCTAAAATCTAATGGATAAATCAGGAAATTTCGGCGAAATTTTTTTAGGACAAAATTATAAAGCAGACCTGTTCGATGTGCCCTTGAGGGAAGTAAAACACGCGCTCTCCCTGTCGAGGAACGGTGACCAGAGGACCGGCACAAGCATGCCATAGCTCCCGATAAAGAGCCGCTTCAGCTTCTGAGCCACACGCGCCGTCAGAATCAAGCAAACAAAGCACCAAAACGGAGGCAAATTTTGAGCACAGATCACCTCTAATTCACCGATTACAAAAACAAATCGAGGCCGGAGTTTACCTTTTGAATGCGTAGAATGAACATTTTGCCCCTCCATGCCACTCCTCCCGTCGTTAGGTTCGCTATAACCCGAAGAAAAGCAATCTCCTCTAACAGTACCACCGTTATTTCTCATAGAAACCTCAGAAGAAGCCATAAATCTCTCGTTCTTTAGCTCAGATCTCTCCTCTACATACACAAACCCCAAACTCTCCCTAGAATCAACCATAAATCTCCTCTCAAATCAACCATCTCAATCTTTCTCCCTCACTTCTTTATCTCTCCATCACATAAACCTCGTAGAACCACAAATTTACACTCTCACCACCAATTTCCTTGATATAACCACCAATTCGCTTCTCTCTCTCTATCTCTCTCGAGTCACTTTCTCCGTCCTCTGCAACCACCACAGGCTTTGCTTGAGCCAGAAATTGCAGCTCGTTGCAGTCGCACAGTACTCTTCTCTCTCTCTCTCTCTCTCTCTCTCTCTGTTGGCTCTGGGGAGTGGTGGTGACTTAACCAGACTGGTCAAAAACTGCGCACAATCATTTCAACCGCGGTCATTTCTAACCAGTCCTCCTGCACCGGCAATTACCGGTAACTCGACCTTTTCAGCCGGTGGACGAAGGACCATATATAAAGCGACAGGAAGGAAGGAATGTGGTTAATTTAATAAAGGCGGCTTCTCAACAAACGGAGCTAACCTTGCCGTTAGTGAACTGGCGGTACTTTTGGGGTTCCTTCCCAGACAGACTAACGGCGTTAGTCCCGACGCTTGGTAGGAAAACTGTTGTGTTTTTACGAGGGAAGTGGTTATTAACAGGCAGGCTTGGATGGATGTGAAGTGGATTAGTGAGGCGCACAGTTAACTCAACCCCGGCGCACTTTAACCTCGGGTTTGCTTTACTGCTACTTTCTTCACGTCTTTCTCTGTACTCACAGTGCTGCGCGCTTCCGTGCGCCAGGTGTGGTAGGGTACCCGTCAACTTTCGTATCGTTAATGTCGCGAGATTTTAAAGGTAAGGTGTCTCCAATTCCCTTACGCTCTTTTAATTTTTACTGTATCAATTAGGACAAATATAACCATTCTACTGTAATTTTTACAACTATTGTAAAATTTAGTGAGAATCAGTAATATTCAACGTTATCCTTATTTACAAATGACTCATATAACTACTTAGTAAAATATAATTACTTTAGGTAATAACTTGGATAATGAATGATTAACTTCATTAGTAGTATTCAAGATATGTAAT
>JAOQMM010000007.1:16127859-16151929 GCA_027563515.1 Erythroxylum platyclados
AGTGAACTTGTTCTCTAACAAGCACCCACACGTTTGTTTAAGTATCTCCATACTTCAGCCTATAAGATTAACTACTTCCTTCATAAGGAAAAATATAATATGTGCTAGTCTTTTTACATTCTATTAATGTCCAATCTTCATAGAACAATGATTAGGAACAATTTAGGGTTAATATATAAATGCAATATGAATTTCATAATTATAATCTCATTATAATTTCATTTGTAATGTATAATTATCTCATAGACTTTATCATATACATCTAAACATGTACATGATAAATAATGCCTTCAAATTATTTTTTCACTTAAACTACATCCAATCGACTAGATGTAGGGCATAAACTAACAAAAATCACAAGTACACACAACTACAAGCATATCAAAATTCAATGGTCTAAAATCTAAATAAATAATGACAACTAGGTTTCTACAAAATGCTAAAACATAGTACTAGGCGGTTAAAAAAGAACAAACAAAATATTGAAAACTCTAAACACAAAAGAATTTAAAACTTCAATGGTTTGATATACGTTAAAAAAATTTAAATCCCAACACACAAAGAGCATCGAATCAACTATGAGCAAACACAATATGAAATCAATCACAAGTGTGTCTAATAGAGCAGAAAATTTTCTAAGATATCAATTAACTAGAGAAGGAAAACAATCAAATTGATCCACTCTATTTAAGAAGCCACACACTAGCTCTATATATTCTCATCGTAGTTAACATCGTTCACCAGAAATTCCTTCATTGTGGGATTCACTTTGAATCTACAAAAGAAGAAAGCAAAGCACAAGATTTTCCAAAAGCCGGACGAGAAAATGTCTGGAAGAGGGCTAAAAATAACAAAAGATTACATAGTTCTTGACTAGATCTAGATAGGATGAGGGATACCCAGATCAATGCCAAAATTACAAACAATTAACAAAAAAGACTATACATCTAGAAATAGTCGAGGAGTTCAAAGATCTCTTTGGCATATAGTATAATCAACGCTGCCAAGTTACACTGGCTAATGGTATAATCAATTTATATTGGTTTTATAAAATAGAAAGCTATAAAAGAATACTGTAGAATTTAAGATCTGAATCAATTAGAGAACTGAAAACCCACCAACAGAGGTCACTAAAAAAAACCCATAGAGGCTAACACAAGTTTTTCATATCTAAGAATGAATCTCTCTATTTCTCTAGACTATTGTCAGCCTGCACCTACAACTAAAAAAAAATCCACACTAAGGCTTCAACAACGTTGTCTTCTATAGAGGAGTGAATCCAACCCTTAAACGAAAGATGAGGGCACCAGGAGCATTTTAAAAGGGTGAAAGACCGTTGTGCAAATTTAAAAATGAAATAAATTGCAACAATAAAATAAATGGAAGCGTGATGCGCTGGTTGTCAGAGAACGGAGGAAGAGGATGTTGCCAACAGAGAAAAGATGAAATGTTTCTCCAAGATTGAATCTTTCTATGTTTTCATTGCAAGGATCTAATCTTTTTCAAGATCCAATAATCTAATGTCAACAACCCCCAAATTTTACAAAGAAAATAAGCTTTAAGGTGCTAGAAAATGTTGCATCCATGGTGTTAGGTGGTGGTGTATTTGAAAATGTTTGTTGAAATGGAAAAAAACTGAAACAACCACCGATTTGTCAAAAAAAACAAAAATTCTCAATGCGAAACGAGAAGTAATAAGCACTTTTAATGGGTACCTATCAAGACCTTATGGAACACACCTCAAAGACTACTGATAAATTACAACAACAATAACAACAATTTGGTAAAAATTAAAGAAAAATGAATATTACTAATAAACTCCGATAGAGAAATATAAAATTACAGTAAGATGAAGATCACTAAGGAAAAGTGCAAGATTCAAACTTGAAATACCTAGATGCATGTTTTGAAAATAACAGTAACACAGAAAAAACCGTCGTCATGAGAAAAAACTCTGTTAGTGACGCGTTGACAAAGATTCTCGTAACCAAACAAGCTCACACCACCAACGACAACGAAGAAACAGATAAAACAGATGAAGCTTCAGTGCATCACCCAGAAGAGAGAGAGGAAATTAACTACTAAAATATGAACCCAAAGTCCTTTTCCAAGCTTGAAAATGCCATAAAACAGTCCCCGCTTCAGATGTTTATTTTGTAAACAGAAACTTTCACAAGTTATTCAGATCCACAAGTTAATGAAATTGAGAAAATAATATCTGAGAAGTTATGCACGGTACATTTGAGTAAACAACCTCTTTGTCTCAATAACAAAGACAATAGGAAAAGTAAAGTGAAAAGGAAGACCAGGAATTGCTAACAAATACCTTAATAACTTCTAAGCCATATGAACAAAAAAAGCATTCCCAGATTCAGCTAATTGAAATATAGACTTAAGAAAATTGATCTCAGTTGTGTATTTATCATCATGAGATGACCGACAGGAAGACAACAAAAATGAAGAACGTGTATGGGAAAGGAAAAACAAAGTCGTAGGAAATAGCTGGTTCTTTACCTTCTAGCAATTGAAGAGATAAACGAAGTGGTTGCCATGGCTCCTCCTTACAGAGAATAAAAAGAGATTTAAGTGAATGATATGCTTAGTTGCTCCAAATAAACCACTCTCCATCTATATAATATGATTCTGCCATAGTCCATGACGAAACACAAACAAGAATATCTGTGCTAGCTGCAGATGACCACATAATAAAATGAAGTTTCCATATTAAATGTCACACTTCTCTATGTCACTATTCAACACAACTATAATATAATAATTAAAATATAATTATCTTATTAATTAATGAACGACGCCTACATTGTCCTATTAGCTCTCTCTTTTCTAACGCCTCGTGGGATTGAGACAAATTCTTAAACTAAAATATATATAAAAAATGTTTTAAAATAAATTATTTATTCCCCTCGTAATAGTAATCAATTTACCATAGTTCATTACACTGACATCGCATAACCAACACCGAGAAAAGAAAAGTTAGAAACTAATATACACAGCGTTAATAAGTAAAATTAAAAGTTTATTATTGAGTTAATCTCTTTGATGTAAATATCGGTGTTTTAAAAATCGGACCGAACCAGTCGATCTGACCGGAATAAATCTAAACCGGCCTGATTTTCAGTCTGGTTATATTATATAACCCTTCTTATAGAAAACAAGCCAATTTATTGAAAAACCGGTCTATTTTCATTAAAATCAGTTGAAAAACCCAAGCAACATTTTAAACGGACTCAACATCTTTTAAACCATGTGGGACCCACTAAAAGCTTCTTTCTTCTCTCTTCTTGAAGAACATGTGGTCCTGCCATACATAGGAACTCATGTATTTCTGCACCAATAACTTTTAAATCTGCACCACTAACTTTTAAAGTTAGGATTTAATGGATATATTTAAAAAAATTTAAATTTTTTAATCAAAAATCTTCTCTCACACGTGCTAATTAATAAAATATAATTTTAAATTTATATTTTTTATTTATCTCTTTACATTTTAATTTAAAATTTTTTTAAATTATTATTGTTAAAAATAATCTTACTAATAAATTATATATGTCAAATTTTAGATTTTTTATTTATCTCCTTATATTTTAATTAAAATTTTTAAATTATTATTTTTATCATGAATTTGTTTATTAAATTGAATTATTCATTAGTATATATAAGTAATTTTGCTTAAGATAATTTAAGAAGTTGTTAAAATAATATTTAAATTGTAAAAAGTATGTATAATGGATATTGAAAAAGAGAATCTTTTTTATTAATTTTTTTAAAATATACTTCAACTTTTATGAATCTTTAAATAAATGACAATATAAAATATAATTTTTATTTTGTTATTATTTAAAAATTTATATTAAATTTAATCTTAGTCTAAATTATTAGAGTTATTATTAGTTTATTATATATTAATAAAGATTACTTATTTTTATAATTTTTACTTCTAATTTATTATATACCGGTTTTATAGCGGTTTAATACCGGTCGAATCTTTAAACCTTAAATTTTTTCTTTGACCGATTCGATGTCTGGTCCGGTTTTTAAAACATTGGTAAATACAGGTAAGTTACCTTAAGTTATGTTTGGTTAGGGTTTATTAATGGAATGAAATAGAATATATTATTATTTCATATTTGGGATGAGAGTTTATAATGGAATGAAATGGGATTGGATGGAAAATGAGGATTTCATATTACATCTCATTCCATCAAAAACAGTAAAAATAAAAAACCTCTGATTTGGGGGGTTTAAGATGGAATGTAAAATAATAAACAGCTTTATACTATATTACATTATAAACATTTCATCCAAACAACGTGTCACTATATTACATTATGAACCCTTTCGTCCCTTCTAAACAACAATTTTCTAATATTCTATCTATTTATAGTTCATTCCATTGAAAATCTTACGTCCAACCAAACATAACCTTATATACTGCCGATAGAAAATATTTTATTTAAATAAAGTTTCCAATAATGAGGTTGTATTCAAGTTCCGAGCTAAAGTTTATATATTCTTTTGTCTTCGGATCGTAGTTCATAACAATCATCCAATTATATAGCCCAATTTTGGGTAATTATTAATGTCATTAGTATTATTAAATAAAAAATTATTTTATTAAAATACTATGTTTATTATTTATGAATAAAATTTAATCACAATTTTTTTATGACAACCAAATCGAAAAAAAAAGATTAATTAAATTTGACTTTTTATACGTTTTATTGGCAATCAAGTTATTCCTTTGTGAATGATAAAGTTAGTTAACAGTCTTTTAGAGAGTAAAATACGTTTTTTTAAATGAGAACTTTTTGCATAAAAATAGTATGTTTGTAGCTTCACTTTATATTCTAATTTTATTTAACAAAATTTTAGAAATTAAAAAAGTTTTTAAAATTGAAAATTTTAGTATATTTGTAGCTTTACTTTATATTCTAATTTTATTTAACAAAATTTTAGAAATTTAAAAAGTTTTTTAAGTTGAACTATATTGATGGCATTTAGAGAGTTAAATAACTCGTTTAACTTAAGATTCACGGCTTGTCTTGAAACAGAGAATTTATTTCTTTACCTACAACATATGTGGTTATATGTTTTTATCTTTAAACTTGGGAATGCATTCTCACCCAAACATATGATTCATGAACTTGCTTTTTTTTTTTTTGTTTGGAGGAAGTATTAATGTTTTAATGTAGAATTTTTGCATTATTCTAAAATTAGAACTTCCCTCAAAATATGTAAATCTCTTTATCTAAAATGCTTAAAAAGGAAATGTTATACATGCTCATAAAATTAAATATAAATGGGAAATATAATAAAATAAATGTAATAAAGAAATGCCATCCTTGATGATCCAAGGTCACCCCTCAAATATGAATGATAAATTCCGATAGGCCTTTTGCAGATAGAGAATGAGGTGAGATCAAAACAAACATCTAATCAATTCACCCTAAGCAAGTCTTCTTTTGACAAACCGTACTCAAAAATTCTTTTATAGCTTTTCACTTATGGACATATATAGGGCAAGTTAATGATCTAACAGATCCACAACCATCTTCAATAACTCATTTCTGACTATCCCTTAATAGGCTTGTATGACTAGGTTAAAGAATTGACAAGAATCGTTCCTTAGGAACCCTAACTCATCTTAGGTTTTCTTTTGATAGGCTTATATGAGTTAGATTATAGATTTGTTAGGAATCATCCTCAGAAGTCTCATTAGTAATATTCTTTAATAATATTTCACGTGGAATATAGTGGTCATAGAGAAATTCTCATTACTTATAAGAACGTGAATCTGGATTATCGACCCAAACCAATCTCAGCCGTTCATCCTACGATATGGAGACAAGGTGTGCAGGATGACTTGCAAATTTTTATAGAGTCATTAGAGAGAGGAAAGATTTCTAAATTAGAGACATTGACTAGGTTAACAATTAGGATATTTTTTATCAAGTTTGTAAGCTGAAAATTACCACTATAAGAGGGAAAGGTGGGTTTATTTTCTTGGAAGTACCACCAAATCCTTAACTAAAATACAAAATTAATGACTTAATTTTTTTTAGAGCAATGACGAATGTTTCATTTATTTAGAGCAATGGCCATTTAGGTTGGCAAACTACATTCTCTTCTTGAGCGCATTTTTCATTAAGGTTTTAAAATATGACACTAATTTTGTCATAAATGATGATTTGGAATTAATTTCTTTATAGCTTTATCTTACATTGTAGTTTCAGTATTCAATATTTTATATACATCAATGACTTGATGAGAACTTTTATAAGATATATTATATTGATGTAGACTAAAATCTGGTGATTTTCACATCATCATAAATTTATAAAACAAAAAAAAAACGAGTAAAGGCGTGAGGGGTTATACTGGACATACTTTAACATTTAAGTCATATCTCGAATGAAAACGTAAATTTAGTAATTTTATAGAGTTTTTATTTCAAACTTTTTAGTAGATAGTTGACTCTTTTATAGTTATATAATAAATATTTTTTGAACAAGATACTGATTATATCTTTAAGACGGTGGGCACGTCTGCTCTTAAGGCGCATGCACCACACTCGCCATAAAGGTCTAAGTGCTTGGGTGCAGGTCTGACGCATCCATTGCAAGCGCCTTCCACCCACGTGCAATACTGACACACTACAGGTGTAATGCTGACATTAGCGCTATAGTACATACTAACGTCATTACACTATAAGACAAAAAAATTTTCAAAATTTACTAAATTGTCCCTCAATTATTTTGGGTCGACTTTAGGGTTCCGTGAATTCATAAAGTGAGTTTTTTAATTTTTCTAGATATATTACATGAGAATAATTAAGGTTTAATCCCAGAAAATCATATAAACATTATTAAAGTCAGTTTTGAGTGAAATTTTATGCTTTGGACTAGAAACAAAAGAGATATATGTGATTTTAGTATCTCATGTGGTATGTTTATTATTCGGTATTGCATGATTATCACTCTGATTGAGATTTTTCTCACGATGAAATCTCAAATAAAGTATACCGGTGTTGTTTTCAGCACTAGTATGTGATAAAGAGAATGTGCATAAGGATTTGCATTTATTGATGGTACATTATCACATATTATATGCCCATACAGAATGTGATAATAATATACAGGTATATCCCTTGTGTTTGTAGTTCCGTTTGGGTACTTATAAGAATGTAGTCACCACAATGACCTTTCAAGTTAGTATTTGGATTGTCCTCTTTGCATGTTTGGGGATATCTCTGGTCTTGTATTTGGCTATTTTTCCCACAAGTGTTGACCTTATATGAGATTTTGATATGTGCATAAAAGAATTAGATGGAGGAAGTCATTGCTAGAGTGATCACACAAGACGCCAGGGAAAGGTGGACGGTTTTGGTTGGCTAAGCCTAGTCTGTCACACAAGTCGCGTGACCGCGGTTAGGTATGGATAGGAACATGTCGAGGATGACGTTACTTTTAACGGGGAGTAACGTCATTTTCTACCTAATTTTCTGTGATTAAATTGTTATTAATCCGGATAAAATTTAGAATTCTTGGATTATACCAATAAATTTTAGAACTCTTCATTTATTATTTGGTACTTACCTTTATTACCATACTAAATTATTTTATACACTTGATTTAAAAATTATTATGCGCATTTATGGATTTATTTAATATTTATTTAAAATAAAATTTCTTATTACAAGAAATGTATATTTTAGAAAAATCTTTAGTCCTTAAACTTTTTTTTAAAAATGGTGTTTTTTAATTTTCTAAAAAACTTCTTCTCTTAAATTTTGATCGTAAAATAACGATGAATCATGTATGATATAAATATCATATACGAATGAATTAAATACTACTTATATGACTATCGAATTCAACTTTTAATTTTAAACTAAACTAATTAAATTCGACATGAATTAATAAATGATTATAACTATATTAAATTATTAATTTAAAATTTTAATTTAATTAGTTCTGGTCAAGTTTAAGGGTAGAGTTAGGTTAATATATCTTGAACATTTGATTAGTTAACGTATAATATTTATATTCGCGTATAATTTATCGTTATTTTTTAATTGAATTCTAAAATAAAGACTTTTAATTGAAAAGTAAAAGAACCTTTTAAAAAATTAAAGATTAATAATTTTTTAGAATGTTTTAATTCACATGGGAGGAATATGTTTTTTACTATATATATATATATATAATGATAAATAATATTTAATTACAAGATTAAGCTTTTATGTTTATAAATTATGTACAAATTTATTTAAATCAAATTTCTGACTAACCAAATAATTTAACACATAAACATGATGCATAATACATAAATAACGAGAATAATAACATCTCAATAAAAATTACGTTAAATGCATAATTTAAACATGTATAAAAATATGCAGTCTTATTTTTAACGGATAAAAATATTATTTCCGATAGATAGACATGAATGATACATAATGCATTCAACGACAATAATCCCTCTAATCTCGGAATCCTCGACGTCAAAAAGGTTGGAACTTGGAATATGGTTCAAAAGGGCATGACATTCGTGTTGGAACATATGATAAATTATTAATAGAAACTTAATCCTTTGGAACAAGAATTAACAATGATAATGACGATGATGATGGGCGGCAATCCTGATTGGTGTTCGAAAAAGCAACCCCCAAGAAAAGACAGGTGGGTGGGGTGTGTGTTGTGTGCTGGCTAGCTAAGTAATGAAAGGTGATGTAGAGAGGTTAGAGGACAACATTAAGACACTAATCCTTAACTTGTTCCTCGGATTTATTTCTTTATTTATTGTACTTATCTTTTGCTTGTGGAAAGGATTAGTACACATTTTATTTTATGTTGTGCAAGCTAGCTCAGATTTATTTAAGTTCAAATAAATATAATAAATTATTAAACAAATTTAAAATTAATTAGACTCATATTTAATAAATTGATCGATTTTTAATAATAAAATTATTAAAATAAATAAAACAAAAAAGCTGAAAACTGAACTGAAAAGTTAGACGATGCAAAATTTTTATGATTGGACAAATCGAATTGATTGAGTTTTTAAACCATTAATTTTTTCTAATTATTTATGTATGTATATATATAGGATCGACTTTACGTCAGAATAGGTTCCTTTTTCTTGGTGGGGGGGGAGGGGAAAGATAAAAGACTAGGTCATAAAGTTATAGAAAATTCTGCATATTTTCGTATGGACCCTATCTCTTTTGATGGCCACCTTTCGTTGTTTGTATTGGTGCCATGCCCAAAAAAATAAAGAAAGTGAAAGCTTTGGTCACATTATTGTGTGAAACTATGGAAACCTCCTCCCTAGCTTTACCCTCTGGAAGTACACTGCTCCAACTACGCTTTTTCCATGACTTTTTGAGTTGATCCCTTTTCTCTAAACTCGATCTCCTCCTCTTCCCGTTTTCGTCCATCTAGACCCTAAAAGAATCTTTTCTTGAAATTTGGTAAGTCCTATACTGTATATTCTGCTTAAGATCTAGGTATTGAGAGTTGAAGCTCGTTATAAAAAGAATGACTTATGGCTCGGTTACCATAATTGGCGTCCCAACTACAATTATCTTTATATTAGCTCTCAAAATCACTTAAAAGATATATAGTTGAAATATTCAGGTTTAGATCACTTGTTCCCAAAAATCTATGTCACTCTATTTTTATTGAGATCCATCCATTAAAAATAGAAATGGATAAATCTCGATGAAAACAGAGTAACGCAGGCTTCTAACAATTGTACTTGAATAATTTCGGTTATTCCCATATCCTTCAGACCAAGAGTTCTGGAATGGTAATTATTTTATTCTTAAATGTTTAAAAATTTAACAACCGACTATGCTCTTCAAAATAATATTATTTTAAAAAAGTTTTAAATTTAATTAACTCATGTTTAATTCATTAATTTCAAACCAAACTGACTTAATTAAATTTGATTTATTAACACTATTTCTCTTTAATATTTTTTAGAACTTAAAATTCAATAATTTTATAGAAGATAAAATGGCTATGTTAATAAGGAATAATATGGTTGAATTCTTCGGTTCAACAGGATTACATAAAGTAATAAACCCTTTTCTTTACTGATCAAAAAACCTATTTCAAGTAATTTAAAATGAATTAATTTGTTTCTTATATGTTTATAAATTTCAATATTTCACATTCAAATTTGTTGAATCGGAAATAGTCTCTCTATTTAATAGCTTAAGGCTGCGTACTATTCAATATTTTCACATTTTTGTACTTTTGCATGATTCTTATTGAATATTATTGTTCTTTATTTGAATTGGTTGAAAAATTATTTCTCGTTTAATTTAAATGATAACGAAGATGCGATAAATTTATAAATATCAGTTAAATTGAATGCAATTGTCAAGTTCTAGGTTGTAAGTATCCAAGTATCCTTATAAATGTGAATGCAGGAAAAAGCATTCTCTGGACTAGCCTTCGAAAGTCTTAGCAGGTAAGGTGACGTGTGAAGGTGCATGGCAGCAGCCGATTTGCATGCATAAATCATCTCTGTAAGCTGACTTAACGATGTGATTGAGCTGTTTACAAAAGTCTAATACTGTAGTTTCGACATAGATTAACAAGTGTGAATCTGAGTTATAAACGTTGACTTTATTTTTGAAATTTTATTAAATGCAAAATTAAGAGAAAGATAATATTTTATTTAACAGATTAAAAAATTTATAAAACACAGATATTTATAAGATAGTGAGATTAATTTTAACAAAATATTATTAAATAAAGAAAACTATCTCAAAACAAATAAAAGATTTAGTTTCAATTTTTAAAATATTAAGATAAAAATAACTTTTTATTGATAGATAATATAGGTAAAAGACACATGCTTTTTCTATAGTTTGAAAATCTTTTCAAAAATCATAATTTTTAAATTTTTCAAAAAAAGTCTTTCTAATATTCGTTGTTTTTTAAAAACCCGTTCTCTTAAATTTCAATTAAAAATAACAATGAAAGATACGCGGTTTGAATATTACATGTGAACTAATCATATGCTCCAACTCTTAAACTCGAAACAATCAAACTAAACCCAACTCAATTAATAATATTATAATTATCTTAAATTATTAATTTAAATCAATTTTAGTTGATTGAGTTATAATATTATTGATATTTAATTAGTTTATCTATATTACACATGTTTTATTGTTATTTTTAATTTAAATTTTTTATTAAAAAATTAAAATTTAGAAAAAATTCAAGAAATTTAAAAATTAGAGTTTTTTTTTTCATATTTTTAACTTATTGGGTACACTATTAAACTTGTATTCAAATTTATAATCATCAAAATTCAATATTATATATCAGTTATTTAAAAATTTATCTACAACAATAATCAGTATAAATCCCGATGAGACGTAGGGGTTTAAAGAAATCTAGTAGTATATAACTTTATCTTTAACTAGTATAAATTTTGCTAGTTGGAGTACTCAATCTTATTCTTAATCAATAGAAAAATTATTTGTAAATTATTTAAAAATTTATCTAATGCACAAAATTAAACATCAGTTTCGATGATATCCACAACTCAAAACATTCGAATAGATAAGATTAGATACCTAATTAATACTTTTAACTTTGTCAACTTGAAGATTAAACCAAAGTATCAAAGTCTTTGAATCTTCTACTTTGGATCCAACTGTCACGCTCTAATAGTTTCAGCTGGGGGTTGTTTGGTACGAGTTGCTCCTTCTTTTGCTTACACGAATTGTCTATAATATCATTCAACTGCACTGATTTAATATTCCGACAGAAACTTACCAGACATTTTAGAAGATAATGTTGAAATTCGGACACCAAGGAATTATCCAACACGTGTGGTCGATGAGGCATCCCACTTTGTTGGAAAAAAAAACAGGAAGAAGTCAATGATGCCACAATTTTTTACAAGCGTTTAGATTTTTTGTATTCGTTATTCTGTTCTATTTTTATTTTCACTTTAAAATAACCTTGTTTTATGTTATTCTCTTTCAAAAATAAGGTTGAACATAATAATAACACTAAGAATCTGATGCCCTTTTTTAGTCCCTCGCTTGCCTCGTAAGTTAAAGTTTTTAGGTTTAGGTGGAAGCTTTATGCTTTCTAACGTGAAAAATATATAAAGTTATATATATATAGTCATAAAGCTCGCAAAGTTTTGATTCCGTAATTAATCATTAATTGTCATTTCAATTAACTCCGTGAATTATCATTAATTAGTGCAAAAAATAGGGTGAAAAATGAATTTTTAATCTTCATATTTGGTCATAATATTTTTCTTGACTTTTTTTTTATTATTTAGTTTATTACTTATTTTATATTTTATTTATTAAATATTTATTTTATTATGATTATAGTTATGGTTATGGTTATGGATATTTTAATTTTTTTACGTACTCATTTGAAAATATTCTTTCTATTAATTAGAGTAAGGCTGCATACTATTAAACCTTCTTAATTGTGCACATCAATGAGATTCTTTTTTTTTACCGTATTGTTGTTGTTATTGTTATGATATATTTGGTCATAATACTTATTTCAATCTCTTTACAATAACATGTCATATAAGTCATATGTACTTAGACATTGTAGTAAATTTTTTGTTAGCCATCCATGCTACCTAAATTTTAACTGAATTCATTATTAAAATAAAAAAGTTACATATTTAACTACAAATCGTGTAACAGTCTGTATTAAAATAAATCAGTAATTAGAAGGTAATTTTTTAAATAATAATTTTAAATTATAACAGTTTAAAAATAAATAAAACCATAAAAGAATATTTCGTTTTTACCCTTTATCTTTTATTTATTTATTTGCAAGTCAACTTCTACCATTTTTTATCTGCTGACATGCTAATTACATACTACCATCTCTTTCAGAAGTTCAAACCAAAGACTGGAAATGTCTCCTGGACTAAGAAGATGCTTGGAATATACCGAACCTGCAAGTTCCAAACCAAGTCTTGTTCTGAATAATTAAACCCTTGATCAGGACACACGCCTTTGCCTCGGGGACATAGCTAACCTAAATTGAATAGTCTTCGTTTGCATTTATGATCGGTTCAGTACACAGCATGTCCATTGTCAAGATTGCTGAGACACGGAACCTGTACTCTGTAGTGTTTGATCTTCGGGACTTTTGGTAACCATTTGCTTGGATAAAACCCACCAAACAGAATATAGTTCTGAATAATTAAACCTTTGATTAGGACACACGCTTTTGCTTTGGGGACTAGCTAAGCTTAAATTGAATAGTCTTCGTTTGTATTTATGATCGGTTCAGATACACAGCATGTCCGTTGTCAAGGTTGCTCGAGACACGGAACCTGTACTGTTAAGTGTTTGATCTTCAGGACTTTTGATAACCATTTGGTGGAATAGAACCCATCAAACAGAATACGATTTCTCTTCAGGTTGACTACGAATATTGCTCTTATGATTCCTGATGAGCTCCGCCTATGTCACCTTTCGTCACCGCTCATCGACCTACAAGCGAAAGTGACATTTAATGGTCAATTTTTGTTATGATTTTCAATAATAACAGAGCTGTTAGAACATTGGTTGGTGTAAATCAAACATTGGTAGGTGTAAATCAAGCAAGGAAAAGTAGAGATCTTTTGGTTTAGTGTAAGAGAAGTTTTGTTTATTGTGCTCTCAGAGAGCATAATTAGTAAAATAAAGTCGTTTTTGGTCCGTTTAAACTGATTGGATTATAAAATTTGATCCATTTAAATTTTATTTATTTTGATTTGATCTAAAATGTTAAATTTATTGATAAAGATTTTCTAGTATTTTTTTAAAAAATGTTTGGTACTAATATATCTTACATTGCATTAAAATTTTATTATAAATTGATTGGTTTGTAAGTTATTGAGTTTAACATAATTTATGATATATAGTTGAGGAATTATTATATATAAAAAATTAGTCAATATATTAAAAATATACAATTTTTTAGTTATTTTGCTTATTTATTTCACATTTTTCTTTACTTTTTAATTGCTTTCTACATATTTATTTGTTTGTTTTCTTATTTATTTGTTTATTTATTTACTTATTTATTTATTTTATTTTACTTTTTATAATTGTTTATTTATGTACTTGTCTATTATTTTCTTCTAACTATTTTTTAAAAATTATTTTTTTACTTTATTATGATAGACTTCGTACTTGTGGACCTATGCAGACTTTACATCTTAGTGAGATTTCTATTAGACATGGGTCAGCTCCTGCCTTTTTTTAAAATAAATTTCCTAAAATAAAAAATAAAAAATAAATTATTTTTTAATTGAGTTCAAGTGAGGGTATTCAGGTCCAGAATTACTCGAGATTCAACTCTTCTAAGTAAAACAATATTGTTTTGCTCAAATAATTGGACCTCAAGCTAATATAAGTCTGGGCTTGACCCATGGGCTGACTTATTAAAAACAAATAAATTTAGGCCATAGGCCAAAAATTGTCATTCATAATTTCTATTAAAACATTATTATAAATTTTCTACTACTATAATAATAATAGCCAGTAGAAATTTGGATGAAATGTCAAGTTTAAAAGGCCTAATAATATATAGTTTTATAATTAACTAATAAAGAGGTTATTTCTATATAAATTTTCTACTAACGAAAATAAATTTGTTAACCAAGTTAAAATACAGAACAAATTAGAGTTAAAAAGGCAAGCAGACAAATCTAGGCAGGTTGTGAAAGTGTCATAGGTTGTTGTGATATGATCTGTTGTTCTGATCTGAAAAATAAAATGGGGTCACAAAATAATGCTCCAATCCCTATCCACATCAAATATATTATATACACACAATAAAAACCCACATCCCACGTGTCGTATATTACATATGTATATTTTTTTAAATATTAATTCCCATAATTTGAGGACTTGGATGTTAGAGAAGCATCTTAGGCTCATTCAATGTCAAACACAATATTAAAAACAAATAAATTAAAAATTCAACCTTTGATCAATTTAATTTTAAAAATTTTGATTTGACTAATTTTTTTAATTTTTGAGTTTGATTTATTTTAATAATTCTTATTGTTAAAAACCGACCAGTTTATTAATTAATTAGTTAATTTTGTAAATTAATCATTTTTATTTAATAGTCTACTTTTTTAATTAAACTTCGAATTTTTTGACGAGTAGAAATAATCTTTTTTAATCATATTTTAAAATATTTAATTTTATTTAATCTTTAACCGATTTTATGAGGTCTAATATCGATTGAATTGAACCTTTTAATCCTCAAACATCTATCTTATCGGTTTAATTTTTGATCTGATATTTAAAACATTGCAAACAATACTAAATTTAAGCAAAGAAATCAGAGGAGTTCTCATGCTTGCTTGCAATGTACAGAAAAGACCAGAAATTTTTGTTCAGCCCAATTACCTAACCATGGACTGGAATGCAATTAATTGTTTTTTGTTGGAAGATCCAAAGATAACCTTAATTACACTCCATTAGATCAACCTTATGTCATCTTAGATTCTTAATTAAATCACGTTTCCATTAACGTTAATGAGCTTTCATAATCATAATCATCCTAGAAATCATAATATATGAATTTGGTATGCTATATTTCAACAAATGACCATGCTATAAAAGAAAATTATATCATATTCAAGGGATCCAATTAGTAACATCCTTAAGTTGTAGCTTTTCTAAGTACTTCCAAATCTAAGAAATTGTAGGTTTGAGTCAATATAAAGAAAGTCATAACTCATTTCAATATTAGAAAAGATGGTTAATCGAGAGTAAAAATAGATTAAAATTTGTAAACATAATTTAGAATAAATATGTCATTTGATTTTGTCCCTGACTTCGTTAGATATGATATGACATAGACTAAATTTACGAGTCATATATTAAAAATTACTAAAAACTTAACTTAAATAAGATTTACGATGATAATAATATCATTTTAAAAATATTAAATTACTAACTTAAACCTTTTAAGCAATGTTATCAGCAATTTGTATCTTTTGCCAATTTGCCTAATATACATTTAAATAATAGTAGGAACAAGTGAGGGTTTCAACGTATTTTAGTGATATGTCTTTGTCACACCAATTTGGAACATGCCATTTCGTATAGAAAAGAAATTAATTTGCACCGCCCTTGTGGTACGTGCTAGAGATTAAATAATTGGGTAGGCACCGCTCAAACCTTCCTTAATTTGTCTCGTGGGATGGTTGGTTCATTGTTTTGTTAACTTAATAAAAGCCTTAATTAGTCTCTAATCACATGCCTACTTGCCCTAGTTGCCTCCCTCTTTCCAACACCTAAAACCTTAAATTTATTGTTCATTTTTGGTTTATGACTTCAGTTTCACAAACAAAGTGTTAACATTTCCGGTTTGAATCAAAATTAATGAATCATGTTTAAATTGATTATGTTCGAATTTGAAGAAGTTAATCATACTCAATTCAAAAGATTTGAATCGACTTAAGAGGAATTAACATAATAATATCATTTTATGTCGATTTGAATTTATTTGGGTCACTTCTGACTTGACTCGTTATAAACCTTATCAATTATAAGTTGTCTAAATGTCTCAATTTGATTTGAAGTCAGAAATAAAATATAATCTGAATTAATAGGGATGATAATTTTTGACCTATAAGTTTAAATTTAGTTGTTTTCAATAAATTAGACTTATGAGTCTGACCCAGACTCAGATTAATTCGAGACTCAATTATTTTAAGTAAAATAATATCTTTTTACTTAGAAAAGTTAGGCTTCACGTAAGTCTGAACCTGGGTAGCTTAAGCCTAGACCCAATTAAAAAAATTATGTTGTTTTATATTTTTAATTTTTAAAAAAATTCACAGTGGCCAACTCATCCCTAAATTAGAGTTAATTATAAATTTAACCCAATTCAACTTTAAGTGAAAATAATATATAATTCAATTTGATATAAGATTATCATAAACTTAATTTAATTCGACTGTAACTTGACCTAATTCAACCTAACTATAAAATCAAATTTAAAGGAAAAAAATGACCCAACTCACTCTACCGATGAAGTCCATAATAATTGTCTTACATATGGTATGTTTTATTTTGCTTTTATCCCCATGTTCATGGTTAGATTAAGATCAAGAGCCAGACAAACTATACATTCTTGAGTCAGATACATAATAATTATATGATATGAACAATATGTTCATATGGTTTAGATAAGCTAAAACTTTCCAAGTAAGCTAAATTCACTTATAGATAAAAAGAAGGTCATCTCTTTAACCAGTGTCTCGAAATAGAAACCAAAACTAGAAATTTGAAGCAAATTAAGTATACCTTTGAGATGATAGAGAAATTATTTGAATAATCCTAAGCTTGAAACTTAATTGAGTTTGAATTACCATATTAATTAAGTTTGATAACTAATCATTTATAGATGAAAGAAGATCGTCTCTTCCACAAATACAAACAACAACAACAATACTTAATGAGAGTTCTATTGAAATGCGAGATCTAGAAAAGTTCAATAGTGCACAATCTTACTCATATCCGATAGAGAAGTTGTTTCTGTTAGATTTATATGTAATACAAAATAATAATAGTACAAAAATATAAATAAAAAAATACAATACACAATATGCAACACTGTAAACATAGAATATGATAAAGAATAATAAATTAAGTCAACCATGTTAAGAATGTAATTAAGCTAAGTAAGAAATTGTCTAAATCTAAATGATTAGGACTCTTCCACAAATACAAGTGTCTCAAAATAGAAACTAAAACTAAAACATTGAAATAATTTTTTTTTAAACGCTGGCTTAAAATTTGATCGAATTTGAATTATTAAATTTAAGTTTAAAATTTACAAAATTTTGAATTGAGATAAAGTTTTAAACTCGACTGAACTTCGGAGTTTTTAAGTTTTGGGTTTTTTTTAAAGATGTTTATGCCGAATCTCTTAATTTCAAATTTAAACTTGTTAAATTTATGATCAACATCTAATCTAAATAATTTTGAGTAAATTAAGGTTTACACGTTTACTTAAAAGTAAAACAAACCAAACACGAACCAAAATACCTACTCCAATTTTTCAATCGACCCATAATCACGTATGAAGTAGGTAGAGTTTGACCTTCACCTCCACATTCTTATTGCTGTAAAATTCATAATGATCTGAGATCATATCATGGAGTCGTGTTGTGGCAAGAGTTGCCAATCTCTCAACCAAATGATTTCAACAGTGAAGAAAATAGTAAAAGAACGTCAGCTTCATGTGATACAATCAATGTACCTGCAAGAGAATGTCGTTCATACACGGCAACCTCTGAAAACCATGGAAATTTTAGGGGTTCTTTCTTTCCTTGTTCTAAAAAATTTCGATCCCATTTGAAATATTGAGAAATTTAAGAAAAATATGTTTTAAAAATTGAACAAAAAGTTAAATCCATAAGACAAGAAATTTAAGACTTAAAAGGTTCAACTGTTATTAAACCATTATAAAACCGGTTAAACAATAACAATAGCTTAGTAAAAACCAGCTAAACACGAACTTTAGACATGTTTAGTATACGCAGCCTTACTTCTAACTAATAAAGAGGTTATAGCTGAAGATTAAATAAAATAAAAAATAAAAAATATTATTGAAGGAGACTATCTTAATTTAAAGTCTAATTGAAAAGAAGAGAGTTAAATAAAATAATTAGTTTATTTTAATTTATAAAAATCAATTAGTTTACGAAAATTGACCGATTAATTAATAAATTGATCAATTTTTAACTACATAAGTTATTAAAGTAATAAAGTTAAAAAGTAAAAAATCGAACCGAAAAATTGACTAATTGAAGGTTTTCATCATTGAACTGTTTGAATTAGTTCGATTGTTTAATCACAGGAAAAAATTATTAAATTAAATCTCTTAATTTTTTTTAAAAATCAGTTCATATTTTATAATTTACTTTCATTAAATAAATTATAAGTTTATAATAATTAATTAATAAATCTATCAAATATATATATAAATCAATTTTGAAATGTTAAATAAAATTTTAATAAAAATTCAATGATTAAACCATTTTTTGCACTAAAATTAGTTTATAATTTGATTTCATTTTTAATTTTAAACAATAGAAACTTGATAAAAATTGTATAAAAAAGAAACTAAAACACATTCGGATCAAAATTGAGTTAATTTTAACATTATGGTTTTAATTGAATTGGAATAAAAGTTTGGATCAAGCCAACTAGAATCAATAAATGTTTTTTAAAAAATGGAATCATATACAATATCCAAATTTTTAATTAATTATTTATTTATTTATTTTACGTGCAACTATTTGAGAACATCTTCTTTATTAATTAAAGATAAGACTACGTACTATTATACCTTCTCCGATTTCGTGTCTCGGCGGAATTTCTAATTAATGTCGGCTAATTTCATATGCAACCACCACCACAACCTGAGAACCGAAATGCAAAAGATATTTTATCTTTAGGGGCTACACCGTTCAACATCAAAAGATGGTCCAATCTCCAGAAAGACAACACCCTCTTGACTCTTATCCTAACTTATATGAACCCTGCCTTTTAGTTCGTGTATACCAATCTCCCAATTTTATTTTTTTTGGCACAAATTTTAGAAAGTGTATTTGATTAATTTGATAAATATAAAACTTAAAAGCTTAAAATAAAAAATGAGAGAACGTATTTCGATTTTTAACAATTTTTTCTAATTTATGTGCATAATTAAAATTTTTCTAATTTTATAAATTTAATTTAAATTTAAATTAATAATAATAATAAAATATACACGCAATGTGAATATTATACGTGAACGAATCACTTACGTGATAACATGACTTAACTATTGAATATGACCTGAATTATTTAAAATCAAGTTTAATTAGTTTAATTTAAATTTAAGAGTTAAATTAAATTATTATATATATATATATGTAATATTTGAATTGTCTATATGTGATGTTTATATTATGTATATTTTGTTGCTATTTTCTAACCAAATCTAAGATAAATTATTTTTAGATTAAATATAAAAAAATTGAGAATTTTACTGATTAAGGAAATTTTTTTTTGTAAAATTTCATAATCTACATATAAATTTAATAATTTCTTTCTATTTATATAAGGTGAGGGTTGATTAAAAATCTAAATTAAAATTCACACACACCCAAAAATTAGAAGTTTGTATTATTAATATGTTGTGATTAAATGGCGTATTAATTTCAGTGCTTACACTGACATCATCATAAATGTGTTTAAAATCACACAAGTCCTGCCTCCATATAAGGCCCTCCAAGGAAACATATGTTAATAGAGACTCAGGAAATCAATTATTTGATATTAAATTGATTTGAAACTTTTGAATTTGTACATTTGGTTTGTAAATTATGTGTGGCTATTTTTAATGATTAAAAAATCAAATATGTTTAATAATTTATCCGTAAAATTTTTAAACCATTCAAATTTATTGTTCGATTTATTTTAATAATTTTTTATTAGAAACGATCAATTTATTAATTAATCAGTCAATTTTTTAAACTAACTGATGTTTATAAATCAAAATAAATCAGTTATTTTTAAACTAACATTTTTTTTTCAATTAAATTTTAATATCTTCGTTAAATAAAGATATTCTCCTTCTTTAATTTTATTTAAAATTTTTAAATTTTGTTTAATCTTTATTATTTACTAATTTTATAACTGTTTAATGGCGGTTGAATATTTAAAACTTTAAAAATATTATTTTATTAGCTTAATATTAAATCTAATTTAAAAAAAATATTTTTTGAAAATTAGTTAGGTATTTAAACACGTCGCAATTTACGAGTGTCTCCTTCATCGACAGCGGTCTTTTGCCTACCAATCTATTGGGGGGGGACCCCAATGTAGTGGAGGTGTGATTTTTGTGTTTGAAGTAGTTATGCAATGCCTAGTTTGCTGAAAAATGTAGTTGCCACCCACCATCGTATCGCATTTCCACGAGGATGTCTACCTTAATTCAACTGTACGCTTGTCTGAAGCCTTTTTTTTCTTGCTCATAAAACTGTCGAAAGTGGCGATGACTATTAAGAACTAGACTTTATCAGGTCTGCAGACTTGACCCATTTTAAACCCGTTCGAACCGTCTAAAATGATGTTATTTTAAGAAAATTCTCAAAATAATACTCATTATGACATCATTTTATGATTAACGGGAGACGCATGTTGTTCAGGCCATCGAGTCGAGTCTCCCTAAAATTTGCTAGATCTAATCCCGATCTAAAATTTGAATTAATCAAATACGAGTCGTTAACTTTAAGTAAAGTCGAGTTTAGACTCTTTTTGCTAGCCCTACTTTTTATGTTAATACCACTTGTTTTACTTTTCTAATCAATTCAATATCTTAAGTGTTGCGACAGTGGTTTAATTTAAGATGACAATGGACGAATATAATTCATAGGCTCAAGTTCTATCAAAAAGTTCAAGCTTGATTGAGGTTTGAGTTAGTTTGAAAATTTAAAATTCATCAAACAAGAAGAGGGATGAAAATTTAGATTTAAATTGGGTCAGACTTGAGCTATATACTCTAAGCTCGAGGCTAAATTATTCTCATTAAACCTAAACCTGAATCAAAGTTTACTTATCGAGTCAAATTGAGTTTGAATATTTTTACCATATTTAAGATTAAGTAAGAGTCTTTAACACTAAAGATGGCTCAAAATTAGCCTAAAATCTTTTAATCTTAGTTTAACCTAAAGCCTAATTAGGTTTTAAGTAAGACAATATCATTTTTATTGATTAGCTCTTATCTATTAAATAAAACAAAATTAATTTAGGTTGGATTAATCATTTCTAACTTAAATTCAACTTAAAATTCACTAAATTGGAATTTGATAATGATTTAAGTAAATTTAAAATTATAAACCTTATTTAATATTTTTTAATTATTATTATTTTTTGAATACATATTTAGTAAATTTGATTTGTAGGCGTGTAGCCGTGTAGGTAATAACTTATTAGATACATAGTTAGATGATCTTATAAGTTATTTAGCGGGTTATTGTTTTTGTTATTGTTATTATTATTAATTAGGTTAAAAAAGAACTTCTCATGTAAAAGGAGATTATTTATTTGCTTAGGTTAAGCCCATTAGTGAAGTAAAGGCCCATAGAAACCAAAGCCCAATATTAAAACGGCACTAAAAAATTGTCGTTTAAAAACACGAAGTAGTCCCTGTGAAAATATGTAGTTAAGATTGTTTCCTTCACTTTGTGTTTCTTCTCCTCTGTTACTGCTCTCCGATGAGGATGGTCCGAAGCTACCATCGAAACATTCAATTCTTTAAGAATCGGAGTTCATGTATAAACACTAGAAAGAGATTCCGCCATGTAAAGCTCGAATCTTTCTGCTCCGCTACGCATAAAGACGATACTGTCGAGGAAATCACAGCGATTCTTAAGCGCTCCAATTGGCAATATCTCTTGCAATGCTCACCGGTATCGAAGAGTTTAGGCCCTGATGTGGTTCACTCTGTTCTCAAGCGAAACCAGGTAATTGAGCCTCAACGCTTATTGGGTTTCTTCAACTGGGCTCAATATCGAAAGGGTGTTTCTTATAATCTCGATTCGTTCTCACTACTTGCTATAACTCTGTGCAATTCTCGACATTTCAATCATGCCCATGCCGTTTTAGATAACATGGTTGAGACCCGGAGACCTCATGCGGAAATTCTGGATTCAGTTGTTAAGTGTTATAGAGAGTTTAATGCGAGTGGTGTAGTGGTTTTTGAGATATTGATTGATGTTTATAAGAAAAGAAGTTTATTGAATGAAGCTGTTAGTGTTTTCTTGGGTGCCAAAAGTAATAGCTTTGTGGTTGATTTAGTTTGTTGCAATACATTGTTGAAGGACTTGTTGAACTGTCGTAGGATGGAGTTGTTTTGGCAAGTGTACAATGGTATGTTGGAGGCTGAAGTGGTACCTGATGTATATACTTATACTACTTTGATCAATGCACATTGCAGAGCAGGTAATGTTAAGGAAGGTGAACGCATGCTCTTTGAAATGGAAGAGAAAGGCTGTAGTCCTAATTTAGTTACTTATAACGTGGTAATTTGTGGATTTTGTAGAGTTGGGGATATTCAGGAAGCTATTAAGCTGAAGAATTACATGGTAGAGAAGGGTTTGGTTCCAGATAAATATACTTACACTATACTGATTGATGGACTTTGCAAATCCAAGAGACTGAAAGAGGCAAAATTGTTGTTTGATGATATATATGCAATGGGATTAAGACCTGATGAAGCTACATGTGCTGCTTTGATTGATGGACTTCTGAAACAGAACTTTGTAAAAGAAGCTTTTCAGGTTAAGGAAGAGATGGTTGCTCGTGGAAACAAGTTGAGTAATTTGACTTATAATTTACTTGTTAATAGACTATGTAAGATTTGTAAGATGGACAAAGCGGAAGGTCTTGTTGCAGAAATGACTGAGATGGGCTTAAAACCTGATACTCAGACATATAATCTTTTGATTGAGGGGTACTGTAAGGAGTTAAATATGATGATGGCTTATCAGCAACTACTTGAGATGAAGAAGAGGAACCTGGTGCCCAATGTGTTCACGTATGGTGTCTTAATTAATGGCCTCTGCCATTGTCAAGATCTTGAACGGGCAAATTATGTGTTTAAGGAGATGATCTCTGGAGGTCTGAAACCAAATGCAGTAATTTACACTACGCTTATCAAAGGTCATGTCCTCGAAGGTAAATATGAAGATTCAATTAGAATTTTGACGGAAATGGAGGAAAACGGAGTTCCTCCTGACGTATTCTGCTATAATACTGTTATAAGAGGCCTATCCAAGGCCCAAAAAATGGAACAAGCAAATGATTATCTTGTTAAAATGGCTGAGAAGGGGTTAAAGCCAAACCTATATACTTTTGGGTCTTTCATTCTTGGATATTGTGCAGCAGGTGAAATGCAAGTTGCACATGAGTATTTCAAAAAGATGATTGAATCAGCTATAACTCCAAATGATGTTATATTTAAGGCAATGATAG
>JAOQMM010000007.1:16192915-16203789 GCA_027563515.1 Erythroxylum platyclados
CCAACCCGACGGACCATGGGTGGGTTGACCCTGTCTAACCCTATTTATTATTTTTTAAAAGAAAATTAAAAAATAATATCGTTTTGTCTATTTTAATTAGACTCTTATCTTAGCCCGACTAGACTAGTAGCCTAATCGGGCCAAAAAATCCTAACCTGTGGTCCAATCAGGCTAAGAAATACTGATCTGCAACTTGTTGACTTCGATCAAAGGTTAGGTTGAGTCGGGCAGACCGAGCTAGATTTCGTTTCCGTACACGACACTCGATTTCAGGCAAGTTTTGAGAAGGATTAAAAGTAACGAGAATGGTCAATTGTGTTTTTTTTTTTTTTCTTTTCCCAAAATTTCATAACCACTGATTGCAAACTCTCTCTAAAATCTCTTCCCTTCTTTAGGCTATCAACTTTAAAATTACTTGACGTATTTATTAGAGCATTCAGGTCAATAAATAGTAAAAAGAACTTCAAAACTACAACGTTTAGTTCCATTAATAGACTATTATTTTTATAGTAATTTTTATTTTTAACTTTATTTTAAGACAGTCTATGTAATACCGTCAACTTTGTCGAAGAATTATTGAAAGTTAGAAGACTTTGCATTGTGAACTTACAACGGAAAGTAACTTGTATAGCAATAATTATAATAAGAATTATTACAATAATATAACCAAAAGTATCTAATTTTTTTAGATTTTTACAAATTAGCATCTACGCATTTAAAATTTTTTAATTAAATAACTAATTTTTTTAAATTTTTAATAATTTAGTTCAAAAAATTATTTTTTGATAATATGACATATCTGTTAAATACCACTTAAATTTCTATTAACTACATCAATAAAAACTAACGTTTTGTATAGAATTATTAAAGTCTTTAAAAAGTTGGTTGTTCATTTAAAAAATTTAAAAACTTGAATAATGAGTTACAAAAATTTCAAAAAGTTTAGTAATTTAACAATAATTATCTCATTAAATAATTATATAAAAAAGCAATAACTATTTCCATTGATATATAAATATCCATATTGAATTTATAGTAAATGCGAAGATTATTCTTAACAAGCACGTTATAGGTAAAAGAATTAAAGAAAAATTAAGAATAAAAAAATAAAAACATAATATATATACACACACTTATGTTATATATTTTATCTCAAAATTAAAATATTATTTAAGACAATGTTCGAGCATATGATTTTAATTAGAAAATCAAATTTTGATTATATATGCTCAACATTAGAATATTGCAAATATAAATTTCATACAGAAATTTATTTACAAAATTAATTTAAAATTTCAAATTGAGATAAATTCATAAAATAAAAATGAATAGTATTTTCGTTAATTAATACATTATTCCTTTAATTCAATAAACTAATTTGATAAATAGTTGAGTAAATTTTTAAAAATTTAAATAAAAATAAAAATAAAAATTCTAATATTTAAAAAAAGTTAAACACAGAGCTACCTACTTTGCAAGCTGTTTTTGTAATTTGAAATTATAATGTTATACTCGTAAAGGAATAATTTTTACGTTGATAAATACGTAAAAGTTTTTCAATAAAAAAATAAAAAGTAAAAAAATCTCATTAAATATATATGATAATAAATTCTATATTTTAAATAAACAAAAGAAATGAAAAACGGTGCAATAATGGCAAAACCAGCTCAGCCGCTATCGCCTTGACGAGCCAACCACTCACGGACACGAGCCTAACTGTTCTCCTCTCCCCATTCTAAGGAATCATTAGCCGTCGATCTACAAGTGAACGGCTATGATCCGAATCTTAAATTTTATCTCAACATCATCTGAGATCACCCAACCCCCACCCTTCTCTCCTCCTATTTCTTTTATTTTCTTCCGTTTGTCTTCATTTCAACGCCAACTAACAGCACCTCTCTCCTCTCTCTCTCTCTCTCACCTTCAATCTCCTTATCTCTCCTCCTTGCTCTGTAGACCCGAAGTCGAGTTGCCGGCGAGCGAAATCTTGCCGGAAATTCGCTTTGGCCACGTCGGAGCCTCTTCCGGTCTCGGCTTTCTGAATCGCGGTGTTGCAGAGTTGGGAATTGATGAAAGGAGAATTATCCTAAAATTGTATCTCTCTCTCTCTGGTTTTTTGTTCTTTCCTGTTTTTAATTATTAGGGATATGATTAGATAGAAGCATACAAAAAGGAGAAAAATTATTCCACTTTTTTTTCCTTTTTCTTCATCTCTCTCTCGCTGTCTCTGTCGTGTGTGGGTGGGCAACACATAGTAGCTTGCAATGCAAAGGGAAAGGGAGGTTCGCGTTGGGCACTCATGCGAAGATCCCTGGCTCTAACTTGTTCGTTCTTTTTTCCTTGAAATTCTGTTCAAGTTTTCCTTGATCGGTCTCGCTTTTGGGTAGTTTCTTGATTTTTTTATCTGGGATTGTTTGCTTTCTTTCTCTATCTCTGTCTCTCCCTCGGCAAATTCCGAATCTTGCCTGATTTGAGCTGGGGGAGAGTGGAATTGGAGGTGGAGGTGATGTCTATGAACTTCTTTTGAGAGGTACTTTTCTGTTCTGAATTTTGTTCTGGCCAATTCTGTTCTGAAAAGTTATTTCTTTCGTAGAAAATTTTCCGGGTTGGGTTGTTCTGTAACACGGTGGGAACATTTTTGGGGATGGAGTTCATAAAGTAGTTTAAAAAAAATGTTCACGGCGATCGGATTTTTAGTTAGGTAAATTTAGGTTCGTAGTTGTTGAGCATGTTGAACTGTATTTTAAAAATGGCTAATTTGAATAATTTAATCTCCTGGTTTTATTTTGAGCTATTATTTTTGCTTCCACTGCTGGCTTCTTGGTTTCGGAAATTTGGGGAAGTGGAAAATCTAAGCCAAGCGGGGTTGGGGATGATTTTGTGTTACATTTTCCCTTAAAAGTTTTTGTCATCAATTTAGCAGCCTAATATTGTTTAGGATTTCTTCAGTAGGGTAACTGTTCCTATTTTCCTAAGTTGCATTTATAACCTTTTATTTTGAATTTGACGCACATAAGGCCGTTTCTCCTCCATTATCAGTTACCGGTACTTTCGTACAATGTTTAATAAAAGTGATTTTAACATTTCTTGATTTATTAATTTATGCGAAGCTGTTGACCGTTTGATTATTTTTCAGGAGAAGACATATGAGCACTGGACATAGCCAGCAATTTTGCTTTTATGTAGTGTATTTTACTGTAGACTTTTAGACATGTCGTTTGAGATAATGGATCATAGGGGTGGTACAGCATCCTCCCATTTCTTTGATGACGTTCTTTTCCCTGCTGAGGTAGGCTCGTCTCTGTTATTTATTCAGCATTATGCCTCCTATTTTTGGTTTTATGTTCTGTATTTTCTAATCCTGTTCTAACAATATAATGATCTTTTATTTCTGTTCTAACGTAGTTTGATTGTATTGGGCAGAGACAAGTTGGGTTCTGGAAGCATCACGGTCACCAAGGTGAGTGTCATTGGCATTCCTGCTTTTTTGAGCTACTTCTCTCTGTTGATGATCAAGCTTGTTTTCGCTGATGGATCTAGCAATTTGCCTGTAAAGGTATCAAATGGAAGGACTTTGTAGCAAGTTTCATGGTTAGGCGTTAGGATTACATTAGCGATGAAGACTCCTTGAGTTGAATGATTAAGGATTGATAAGTTAGTTTCTCTTGAATGCTATGGTTTCTCTTTAGTGAATTAGTGTTCATGAGTGTCATTTCTCTTTAGCATGTTCCAATTTATATTTGCTGCACACTAAACTTTAGACCTTCACATGTATCTTTCAGATTGATGCTATGTTACAGTATTCATTTTGAACTATTTGTTAAGAGTTCATATGGTTTTTTGCAGTTATTCACAGGTCATACCTAGAAACTTTGAATGCAACTCATTCTAACAATGATTTTTTTGATATGAACAGATGGAATGATGCCAACTCCCGGGAGCAAGTTTGTTGCTTCATCATCCTTGGACAGATTTTCATCTACTGGATCAATGTCAGTGGATTGCTCAGGACTGCCACAATCAGTTCTGGCTGAAGATCAGAAAGAAAAGTTAGTGATGGGTGAAATGAATGCTACTATGTATAAGACCGCAATTAATTCTGTGGATCATCATCCGAAGTCCTGGTCAAGTTTGTCTGCACAACCTGCATCGTATAATCTGGGAAGAAGTCTGATTGATAATAGTGGTGCCCAGTGGGAGAGCAGTCTATTCTCAAGTTCACTGTCTGATGTATTTAGTAGAAAGTGTAAGTCCTTGAATACATAAAACTGATCAGTTTGAATTGTGGTCTCCGTTGCATGAAGCTATATGGCATGTTAGAGCATACATTTGAACCAAGTTATGAACTGCAATTCCTCTTGGCAAAGTCTTAAGCATGCCAGTGAATGTGTTGCATTATCATCTTTCAACTCCTTCTGTAATAGTTTTTTCTTATCCTTTCTAATATGGGAGCACTCAACTGTTATTTCTAACCAGAGGACTGACAAATCTTCTAACAAATTCTGCAGTGGGGTTGGGGACTGATAGTCAATCTCACCAACCTGCTAAAACTGTTCAAAGTCACCAGAAGGAAGAGGAGCCTTTTGAATCTCTTGAAGAAATTGAAGCACGGACTATTGGCGATCTTCTTCCTGCAGAAGACAATCTGTTTTCTGGGGTCACTGATGAGTTGCGTCAAAATGGTTGTGTTTACAATGGTGATGATCTGGAAGATTTTGATCTATTTAGTAGTGTTGGAGGCATGGAATTGGAAGGGGATGAAAGTTCGATTGACTGCCAACGAAAATCTGTTTTAGTTGGGTTGGTTGCAAATGGCAAAGGGAGTCTTAATGGCTCAACTGTTGGCAAAAATCCTTCCAAATCAGTTTTTGTCAGGAATGCTAATAATAAAGTTGAAGAATCTGAACTCAAGGATCTAGCTCAGGTGCATGTTATTCATGCTTTTCAACTATTCATTTCATCTAAATTTGCAAGTTAACGAACCTCCTTTGTTTTGCAAACTTGTTTAACATTTACTTTTTGTTCTCTCAGGGATATGGAGAAATGAGGGCAGCCCGAGGTGCTTGGGGAGCACTTCCACCGAGATCTACAAAAGTTGACCTACATCGTTCCATTCAAAAGGTATATTGTTCTTGGTTTTTAGCAATGCTCTTGTTGGTGTTCTTTATGTACTTATTGAAAACTATTATTTGATAACATTGCTCTTGTTAATGCCCTTAATTTGTGCCTGTTGTCCCTTAATTTGTGCCTGTTGTCTTTGGTTTTCACTTTGATTATTTTGCATTTCTACAGGAGAATCCAGCAGCGAAGGATATGAACCAGGTCATGCTAGTGGTTTACAATCTTGATCCTTCTGTTTCAGATAATGAGATCCACTGCATTTTTGGTGCTTATGGAGAAATTAAACAAGTAAGGGTATTGGAGGCCATTTGATTTCAAGTTTATAAGGTAAATGAAATTCCAATAACATTATGTGGTTTGCAGATCCATGACCGCCCACACATGCATCAGAGAGTTGTTGAATATTATGATGCTAGAGCTGCAGAAGCAGCCCTTTCTGCACTAGATCGGACAGACATTGCTGGGAAGCCGATCAAGCTTGAATTAAGCCATCCATTTGGAACAAGATGGTACTGTGCCACAGAAGTGCCGCTGTTTTATAATGTCTCTTTATGTGAATATTGATTTTTACTGGTGCTTTGTTTGGTTATTACTTCATGGCTTTTCTCCCCCTTTTTACCATATTAAACACACAGTTTTGTTTCTTTGACGGTGTTTGTTATACGTGACTTTTATTTGTGAATGCAGTATCAATTTTTTAGATATATGCTTAAATTTTTATTTGACTCCCTCTCATGTAACCGCCATGTTAATAATTGATCAAGGTTCTTTTGCAGTTTTATTCAACAGCCTGAGCTGGAGCATGAGGAGCCCAATCTATGTCAAAGCCCTTTTGATGATTTATCATCCAGGCAAATGGGTATGATACTTTTTGTTTAGAACCTTCATTTTCATGGACTTCAGTTGTTTCACAAGACTTGTATTTTTTCTTGTCCTCCAATAAATCTTTTCCGGCAGTGTTTTCACCTGGTGTAATAGCATCTAGCAGCATGGAAAATGGCTCTGCTCAAGTTTTACATTCTACTGTCCAGTCACCTTTGACTGCATTTATGGAGGCTCATCAGAGTTCTAGTGTGCCAAACAACTTGCCACTTCCTGCATCATTTACATCTGTCGGCAAACAATTCAACCTTTGCGAAACTAATCGCTCATTGGATGAAATAAAATTCGGTATGCAACGCATGCCAAATTTCCATCCTCATTCCCTTCCAGAGTATCATGATGGTTTGGCAAATGTTTTTCCATATGGCTCGTCAAGCACTATGGGAGGCATGGCTAGTAGTGTCGGTTCAAAAATAACAGAAGGGATCAACAATAGGAACATTGGAGGAGTGGGCTCGAATGGGCACCTGTTTGAGATTAATGGAGGAGGTATTCAGATTATTATGATTTTCTTTGTGTTCCATTTTATGTTGTTTAATGCACTTTTAGATGAAAGAAGGATATAGTGAGCCCAATGCCAATAATAAAAAGCTTACAATGTGCATTTTTTGCAACTTTCTTAAGCTTGGTCAGTTATAAAAAGATACTTGCTATAAAATTTGTTGTTGTGCCTGATGATTCTGTTTTTTGATTGATATCGTTTCTGATAGGAAATCTAAGGACTTAAATTACTCTTTACTCATCCTCAGCTGCAGCTAATTCAACTTCCTCCTTTCATTCACATCTACTTCTGCATCAAGTGACATTATAATGTATGCATGTATATGGGTTTGTGTGAAAATTGCATTGCTACGAAGATTGTAATCAGCTCACAGGTTGTCGGTTGACTGACATAGCCATATATTGACCCACCTATTCAGATAAGAATTAACCATAATAGCAGTTAATATTTAATAAATGGTTGGAAATGCAACATGAATTATTAAAAGTACGCTGGAATCGAAGTGATTCCTCAAACAGTACTTAGGACTAAACATGAATAGTATCTTTCTGGGATTTAGGGTTTTTGATGTGAACCTTCTTCATCCTTTTTGAACATACAATTCAAATGGAGCATTTGGTATCGACTTTCATGTTTATGACCTCTTTGTTATGTTGTTGATGTTTTACTTACTTTTTGATGTAACTGAAACTTGTCCCTAGCTTTTGGATCTCCTGGAAATGGGAGTTGCACTCTTCCTGGGCATCAGTACATGTGGAACAATGGTAACTCCAGCCAACAGCAACAGTCAAACCACATGATTTGGCCAAATTCATCGTCATTTGTTAATGGGGTTCATGCTCACCAACTTCCACATATGACTGGCTTCCGTAGAGCACCTCCTATCATGTTAAATGCAGCACATGCACAACACCATGTTGGATCTGCCCCATCTGTCAATCCCTCCCTTTGGGACATGCGACATGCTTATTCAGGGGAGTCTCCTGAAGCTTCTAGTTTCCATTTGGGTTCTCTTGGAAATGTGGGCTTTCCCGGTAGCTCTCCACCACATCCTATGGAAATTGCATCCCGCAGCATGTTCTCTCATGTAGGTGGAAATGGTATGGACATGACTAAAAGTAATGGGCTGCATAGTCAGCAGATACGCCACATTTTCCCAGGCCGGAATCCAATGATTACAAATCCAGCCTCTTTTGATTCTTCTAATGAATGTTTGAGAAATCTCTCCCACCGCAGAATTGAATCAAATCCAAACAATTCAGACAAGAAACAGTTTGAGCTTGATGTTGACCGCATTATACGTGGTGAAGATAGCCGAACAACGTTGATGATAAAGAATATTCCTAATAAGTAAGTAAAATCCTCACTGCCCTTTCAACTGTCTTTGACCAGTTTTACATTATAATTTTATTCACTACAAAGGTGATTACAGTTTCCTGTGCCATAAGAATTTCAATTTGTGGTTATCAAACTATTCTGACATCAAAATATTTGCTGTCCGCTTACTTTTTCATTTTTGTTCGTTGGTCCTTTTTTTATTTTATCCAATGTGTTCTGTTTTGTACTAGATACACTTCCAAGATGCTTCTGGCTGCTATTGACGAGCATTGCCGAGGAACTTATGATTTTCTTTATCTGCCAATTGACTTCAAGGCAAGTAACTTTTTGTGGATCAAGCTTTCTCACTTCGTTCTTTGGAGGGTAGGGGTTGTTGGGGTTTAGGTGTCCCATTCATTTACCCCATCCCACACACTTGTCACTCATAGCACTAATGAATATTTTGATTAAACAGAACAAATGCAACGTGGGATATGCATTCGTCAACATGATTGATCCTCAACAGATTATTCCATTTTATAAGGTATCGAAGAGGTTTACTCTGTTGAATTACTCCATTCTATTCTTTTGTGACAGAAAATACTATTTTCTCACTCTTCACCAATTCAGAAATGAAAAGCTAACATGATAAGAGAAAACATCATTTGCAGGCATTTAATGGCAAAAAGTGGGAGAAGTTTAACAGTGAGAAGGTGGCATCTCTTGCTTATGCCAGGATTCAGGGTAAAGCTGCTCTTATTGCCCATTTCCAGAATTCAAGTTTGATGAACGAGGACAAGCGTTGTCGCCCAATACTCTTTCATACCGATGGTCCACATGCTGGTGATCCGGTAAAATACTTGCAGTTTCCTTGTGATAATATCTGAAATCTTTACACATGGATCTGGTTCCTCATGTGATGAATGTGCTGTACTAATTTAGTAAAAACAAAATCTTGGCTGTACAGGAACCCTTTCCGATGGGTACCAATATCCGACCAAGATTAGGAAAACCTCGAGCAAGTAGCGGTGAGGAGAACCTCCTATCAAGTTTGGCCGGTGGGGAGGACCCTTCCAACGGGACGGACTCGTCATCAGGTGGTGATTGAGCAGTGATCTGCACCTGGCACTAACTATATAAATCAAGAAAAGCATACCCACCCCCAAATCTCTTTTCTCAGGGGGTGGCCTGACAAATCTCTTTTTGGCTATAGAGGCACATTTTGAGAGCCAAGTGGGTTGCTTCCAAGGTGTTTTTTATTCCTAAAGAAGTTTTTGCTGCCTAGTCCTCCCATCATCTGTGAGTGTAGAGAATGGCTTTAATGAAGGCTGAAAGTTTTGGATAGTCGTGACTAGACAAAATCGTGTACAGAAGTTCTTCCCAAAAAGCTATGCATGACTTGAACAATGTTGCTCACTCTTTGTCTCTCTATCCACTTTCTAATTCCTTCTTTTGATGTGATTTTTCTGGTTCTGTTTCTGTTCTACGCCTGGATATTGTAATTGGTCAAGAATCAACCTAAACAAAATGTAATTATCCTTTGGTTGTAGAAAATTTTGAAGTGCTCGTATCCTGAATGAAATAACACTCATTTCTTATTCTCTTGTTACTTTTTTTTACTCTTAAAGCTCATTGCTTGTTAGTTGGATTGCATTTATCATTTTTAGTAACAAGATAATTAGTACTCATAATTCTTTAAGTAAACTTAAAGGTAAGGTTCATTCAAATTGCGCCCGAAAAGAATAGACGGCACACTAAATAACAAATAAATAATTCACCTTATTATTAGCAATCAAGTTATTGAAAATGTCAAACAAATACTGAAATTCGAAACTACCCGTTAAAAAATAAAGACCTAAAATTCCTAATAATAAACCAAAATCTCCTACACCATTAGTTACAAACGCTTTTTGACAAGCATTTAACACAATAAATCGTGTGAACAAAAACCCTATTAATAGATAAGAACACATTCCAACCAATTTCCAAAAAATAGAAATTTGTATCAAATTCGAACTAGTAACTAATCCCAACATTGCAATATTGAAAAAAATCATATAGGCAAAAAATCTCAAATATCTTTGTTCATAAGCTCATTTGTAATTTCTTTTGTATAATTATTGGTTCTAAGTTTGTTTTGTATAATCATTAAGTAAATGGTTTGAAGATTTAAAGTTAGGCTAGTTAGGCGGGGAAAACCCTAAAATTTGCTATTTTTATTAGGTCAAATTTGTTACTTAATTTGAATTCTTCAATTTGAAAGGTTACTTTAAATTAATGTTTTTAAATTTGAATCGGAAGTTAAACTGGTAAGATAGGAAGTTTAAGGTTTAAAATGTTCAGTTGGTGTTAGATCGTTAGATTGAATAAAAATGAAGAATTTGAAAAATGATTGTTTTTATCAAAAACTTTGAAAATTAATTGAAAAAGAGATTGTTAAAAGAAAGTTAATTGGTTTGTAAAAATTGATTAATTTATAAAAATTAGCTAATTAATTAATAAACTGATTGATTTTCAATAATAAAAATTATTAAACTAAATCAAACTAAAAATTAATCAGTTCAAAGTTTTTAATGTTAAACCAGTCTAATTGATTCAGTTTTTAAAACATTGCTTTCAATTAAATTTGTTCATAGAATTCCTTAATTTAATTTTGAATAATAAATTCGTTACTTATATGGAATCATAACTGCGATGTTGTATATAATTTTACAATTTAATTTGAATCATAAATTTATCACTTATAAAAATAATAATAAATTAAGTAGTATTCTAAATTTACAATTTTGTCATTTAAAATAATTTTATTTTAAATAATATTTTAATAATAAATAATACATTGCTGAATCAAACCTCAAAATTTAAGTTTAATTTAAAATTTAAGTTAATTAAATTGAAATAAAATTTGAATACAACTTAAAACCTCCTGCAAACCCTAATCACTTGTCATGGAACTCCTCAATTTTATTTTTTCGTAAAATGATTTCCATTATTTAGGGATATTTATATTGGGACCAATTCCCAAAACAATCAGATTGACATCGATACTGCG
>JAOQMM010000007.1:16211287-16222565 GCA_027563515.1 Erythroxylum platyclados
TATATATTAATAGTTTCTTCCTATATTTCAATATATTTACTTGGAGTAATTTGTGCTTAGGGCATTAATTTAGATGTAATTAAAAAGTTCTTATGTTATTCAACATATGAGCTTCCAATTTCATATCATATCTATGCACCTATTTTTATATATTCAAATTGCCAGGAGGATATCATAATTTAAATTAATTGTTTGTTTTCGCATTTTTTATCACATCACATCTTGTGAAATGAGAAGATTGATTAATTTAATAAGATTGATAAGAGTAGTTACAACTTGAAGAGTTACTTATGATTTAAATAATTATAAGATCGAACTAGTTTAGTTGATTTAATCATAAAATTTTGAACCAGTCAACTTTTTAGTTTAGTTTTTAACTTTTCAATTTAATTTATTTTAGTAATTTTTTTGTTAAAAATTGACCAATTTATTAATTAATCTCAATTTTTTATAAACCAAAATAAATAAATTAATTTTTATTTAGCAATTTTTTCATTTATACTTCAAATTTTTCAATAGATAAGGATAATCTCCTTCAATAATATTACAAATTTTTTAATTTTATTTAATTTTTAGCCAATTTTATAACTAATGTTAATTAAATATTTTAAACCTTAAATCTCTTGTCTTATCGGTTTAACTTTCGGTACTGTTTTCAAATAAATTTTCTCTTGTAATTTGACTTTATTTTCTTTTTCAATTATTATGTTTTAAAAATTATTATTTATCTATTTATAATATTATTTAATTATCACATAACCTTTTTCTATTAACCTGTCTTCTATTTTTTTTTAATTCAAAATGACATATGACTGAAAATCTTAGATTCTAATATAATGTTATTGGAAAGTAATGAATGAATAACAAATAGTTATATATGAAATGATTAACCCATTGATTTTGCAGCATGTGAACATGCCTATTGCACATATAAAAATACAAAGTATGAAACAATTTATATAATATATTAAAAGGAACTTCAAAAGTTATGTCTTCTTTTTTAGAAAACTCACGCAGAAACAGTAAGCTCTCATACTGAATCTACACAATTTATAAGTGAAGATAAAACAACATAAAGATTATAAATTAAAATTTAGAGTTAAAAGGTTGACTATGGTCATTAATTTAATAATTTTTATAGTTAATAAAAATAATATGTTCAAAAGTATTTTTTTAAAAAATTTATTATTTTATTATCAAATTTTTATTTAATAATTAAAATTTTAAAATTAGTACAAATCAAGTCAAAAAGTTAATTTTAGTGACTATAATATATCAATAAAAGTAACTTTTGACATTTATATATGTTTAAAATATTAATCCGTAAATTAAGAATTTTAAAAAGTTCAAGGTTATTATTATTTTTACTAGTATCATTTAAATTATATTTAAATATCAATAAATAAGTATATTTCTTATGAATCATTCCGATCGAAACCTATCTTTTTCTTTGGTCTTTCCATCCATCCATTCTCGTCCTCTTACAAGCTCATTTATTACAGGCGATTAGTATACTCCCTTGACCTTAGGAGTCCTTCATCAGTAGGTTTTGCATGCCTAATCTGATGATACTGAGTTGAGTGTGTGTGTGTGTGTATCTACATATATCTATAAATAATTTGATCAATAGCTTACAAAGTGGATCGAAGACATGGGAAGAGGCCCTTTCCGTCCGATGAACCGGAGGCGAAAGAGGAAGATCAAACCTTTCCTGTCTACTCAGCTCGATCTCAACATGACATGAACGCCGTGGTTGCAGCCCTAGCTCAGGTTATGGGACACAACCCTAATAACTCAGTTCAGGTTCCGCAAGATTCTTCTTCTTCACAGCAATCACACAAACAAGAGCCTGACAAAGCAAAACCCTTTCAAGATCAAGGTATTTCTTGCTCATCCTGAGCAGTAATTTCAATGATTATTTGTTTGAATCAAGGTCTTTTATATATAAAGATTATATCTAGTAAAGCACATTCAATCCCAACTTCTTAGTATTGTTTCACTCTTTATAAGTTAGCACATCATAATCCTTCCAAGAGTGATGGCAATCTTTCCAAAGTTGGGATTGTTTCCAATTTGCAAGTGCAACGCTAAATTTAATTAATAGTAATCAATCTACTTAGAAGGACATTTGACTAATTTAGGGTTGCTCCTAAATTCTTTTAATCACTCACAATCACTAACCTACCTTTGTGTTCAGTACTTGTTCGTTATCGATATGTCGCCTATATTTAGCCTTGGACGGAATCGCGAAGTGTTCATTATTTGTATAAATGCTAAGCTTTGTCACTAACTACCTGATTCCTTGAAGGGAATAACACCATAAGACGTTACAGAGGTGTCAGGCAAAGGCCATGGGGTAAATGGGCAGCTGAGATTCGTGATCCAAAGAAAGCTGCTCGACTGTGGCTTGGAACTTTTGACTCTGCAGAAGCAGCTGCACTTGAATATGATAAAGCTGCTCTCAGGTTTAAAGGAAGCAAAGCCAAACTTAATTTCCCTGAAAGAGTTCAAGAAATAAGCGATACAGGTTACCTGACCACCAGTACTCTTCAGGATTTTCATGCACAAGAAGCAGCAAATCCAATCACTTCCCCTTCGGTTCATCCACAAGTGTATTCATCGTATGGAAATCCTTTTCAGTATCAGCAACTCTTTCCACGTGGAACATATGGCTTGAACTATCCTCCACAATGGACTTCATCAGCCACATCTTCATCATCATCATCTTCTTCTTCGTCTGGAACCTATCAACAACAAGAAGTAGGACTTCCAATGTACCTTGGAAGCTATCCTCGTAATGATCCTACTACACATAGAAGGAACTTTGATCCTAGCAAGCCAAGAGAGTAATTTTCTTTTCACTGAACTCGTTTTGCTTCTCTTTTGAGTTTCTTTACTTTCCATTTTCTTGTTTTTCTTAGTTGTTCATGTCTTTGTTTGAACTAGAAAGTCCTCTATTTTTCATTTAAGTGTTAAATTGCACACTTGATTAATATTATAATTTCGGGTTATTGTAATAATTAGATTTTATGTTATAGTAAATCAAAATATAATACAAGAAAAAACTTTATAACCATTATTTGATGATTATAAAATAAAAATTTTTAAAACTAAATAAAATAGCATTTAGTAGTCTATCAATTTAGTAATATTAAAATTGTTTTCAAGTATTCTTATGTATTTTATAAGGAGTAGAATCATATTTTACTTTCCTTTTTCAGAGTAATTACAACCTAAGAAAAGCAAATTATTTGACAAGGATTAAATCCAAACTCCATAGAAGCCTCAGGCTCTCAAGCTCTCACTCTACTTATGTTTATCTCTATCTCCCTCTTATCACCTTCTTCTTAGTAAAAAACATAACTAGACAGTGCACTAACCTCTCTTCTTCATCATCAGACAGCTCTACAATCTCCAACTACGTACATACCCTTTATAAATACCTCCCTTCTTCGTCTTTGTCTTCCTCGTCGTGCAAATTCCAGATGATGAAATAAAAAACAGCCTTGCCTTTTAGGTTACTTTTCATGATTCCCAGATATGGAGGTGCAAGGACCTTTAGAGAGATAATAACCTTGAGAGATGAAAAAAAAAGAAGAAGGTAGGTGACCATAACAGTTCGATCTCTTGCTTACAAGTGGTCGAGTTTCACGTGTAAGCAAGTAAATATAACATTCCCAGATTCGATGGAAAACATGGAAGTAACCCTTAATGCACACTTGCATTCCAAAGGCATATTTATTGATGCAAGTTGTGATGAATGAGACATCATATGAAACAAGAGGGAATTGACGAGTAATAACAAACAGATTTCGTGGTTAGGAGGACGCATTGATTAATTCAGAGATATAAATATCTCTGTGTGTGTGTGTCTGTGTGTAGGCTACGAGAGCGGAAGTGTGTGGGTAGTCATGGAAAACGGCGAGAGTGACAAAGTTTGACAAAGTTGATAGTGGAATGTAAAATGATGGTCGGTTTCAACGCAAAAGCCGACAGGAACCTAGTAGAGGATCGAGATACAGACATAACAGAAGAAGTGGAGTTGTAGCGTACGTATGTGTGTTTGTCGTGTCTTGTGGCAAATGGTTTCGACACGGTAGTTTCAGTCAGAGTTTGCTCCGACGCTTACACACCGGACAAGTTGACTCCCGCCACGCAGGGTAAACGTTGTCTTCTGTGCTGTGTTGCGTTGTGTTACGCTCTACTTAATATCCATTTAAAAAGTAATTCTTATTTGAATGAAACCAATGTTTTAAAGAATAAATCGGAGTTAAATCGATAATTCAATAAATTTAAGGATTAAAAATTTCAACCGAGATTATTATAAAATTAATTAAAAATTAAATAATATTGAAATATTGAAATATAGTTGAAAGAGATTTGTCTTGTTTATAAAAAAATTTAAAATTTGATTAAAAAAGATATTGTTAAATGATTATAAGAACTTATTAATTTACTAAAATTGACTGATTAATTAATAAATTATTCGAATTTAACAGTAATATTGATTAAAGTAAATTAAACCGAAAAGATAAACGGTTCAAAATTTTTATAGTTGAACCTGCTGAATCAGTTAAATTTTTTAATCATTGAATAAAACATCAATAATAACTTTTTATAATTGTTATAATATATAAACAATATATTCATTATGATATCATTATTAAAATATGCTTATAAGGACTATATTAACTTAAAATATCAAAATAATACAAATTTATTTAAATCTTTATGAAAAAGTTAAAATACACTCTATTTTTTAACCAAACTTTTTATAAATGATTTTCTCTTCAACTTAACTTGACTAACTTATTATAAATAATGGATTCTATTTTCAAAAATATTAACAATATTTTAAAAAAAACAACATATAAATCAATTTATATTTCCAAATGAGAAGGGTAATGTGTGATTATTGTGAAATTTTTGTTTATGAGCATGAGGTGAAGCAAGTCCATTCATGATTTGCAGACTATTAAACATTGATATTTAGATTATTAAATATTGAAATTTTAATTAATTTACGGTTTATAATCACTCGTAACTTGTGAATCATTAAATATTAATATTTTTATTTGTTAAAAAATCACTCATAATTTGTATTGATTTCTCTGTTCTGCACCTCTGTTTTATGCAATAGATTTTCATTCACTTTATTCTCAAAAAATATATATATTTAACTTATCTAATTTCTATATATATAAATGTAGAATAAATTGCATTAAATAATTATGATATTCTTCTTTTTCTATAAGACTTTTTTTTCTAGGTATTTTAATTAACCCTAAAACAAATTAAACATGACCTTCTTCTATAAGAGAAAAAATCCATCACCAAAGCTGAAATTGCCTATTGATGAAAGATAGTCTATGAATATGATGATGATATATTTAATAAAAATAAAAATAATACTGCAATTTATATTGAGAAGATGAAATTTATAATATAAACACAAAATTGAGGTTTTATTACTAAACTAAATACATTATTTGTTAAGTTGGGAGAGGTTCGACCAATTGGCCTCGACAATCTCTAACTACTAATCCTAATTCGAGTTGCATAAATTTTATAAGAATTAAATATTTTAAACTTCTTAGGTCTTAAGAGTTTGGATTTTTTAACAATTTCTTAAATTAAATTTGATTTACATATTATATATAACCAAAAATTTATTTAATATAGATTTTAAAATAATAACTATAATTTTTATTATCAAAATAAAAAAGTGACTTATTTTATCACTTGTTATTGATTATTTAATATTATTATCAACTAATTTACATATTATGTACATTCGAACATTTATTTAACACACATTTAAAATAATAATTATAAATTCTATAACTATAAATTAAGTATTTCAATTATATAAATCAAAATTATATAATTATATAAATAAAAATTATATAAATAAACTAATTATATAAATCGTTATCCTTATAAATTATAATAAATTATAAGCATAACTAGATTCTTCTAAATTTACTCTTTTTTATCAAAATAAAAAATATTTAATTTATTTTACCACTAAATACACATTAATTATTTAATATTAAATTTTCAATTAACTAAATATGCATAGTTTTATAAAATTATAATACTTTCATAAGCTGTGATTAAAAGCATATAATTACTAGATTGAATGAACTCAAATTCTGAGATCAAACTTTAGATAATTCCCTAGTGGAAAAGGAAGTATGATGTTAGGCCGCAACAATCAAATCATGGTCGTTAAATTCAACTAAAATAGTATTTCCACTTAGTCAAATATTTAATGTTAGGCAGAAGGAGACAAGATTTCGATGAGACCTCACATGTTGTTTGCATGCTTGGTAGGGTAAGAAGCCGAAAGGGAGAAACCGCGTTTATTTATGAATAAGGGAAAATGCCTAACATTACACCAATGCCCATTGACTCGAACTCGGCTTAATTTTTTTGAACAAAATCTAGAATTGACCCGAAGCTGTCGAATAGAGTTGGATTGCTCGAAATCTAATTGGATTTAGACCAAGTTTAATTCTTTAAATTTCAATTTAATGTTATTTTTAAAATAATATTTTAAGTTCAGTCGATTCATCTATAAAATCTTGAATCGTCTAATTTTTTAGTTTGGTTTTAACTTTCGGGATCTATTTACTTTAATAACTCTCGTTATTAAAAATCGATCAATCTATTAATTAATCAGTCAGTTTTAATAAATTAATAAATTCTTATAAATTAAAATAAATCAATTAATTTTCATTTAATAATCTCTTTTTTAATTAAACTTCAAATTCTTTGGAAGATAAGGATAATCTTTTTCAATCACATTTTAAAATTTTAAATTTTATTTAATCTTTAGATAGTTTTATGACAGTCTAGTACAAGTTAAACCCTTTAAATCTTAAATTTCTTGTTTTACCGGTTTAACTTCCGATTTGATTTTTTAAAAATTGCTTCTAATTATAATTTTATTAAACTAATTAATACTATAAATGAATGCACAAAAAATAATTAGTTCCAAATTAAACATTCATTAGTTTTAATAAATCAGAGAGATACTTTAGTAGTTGACATAAAACTAAGAAGTTTTAGACTTTAATCTTTATTTGAAAGAAACTTAATTAGACTTTAGATGAGAAATAATTGATATGTAACTTAAGATAGTAAATCTTAAACTTAGATATATCCCTTGTTTACCCGAAAATGAAATAATTAAACTCCATTAGATCTTACCTTGTTCTCTTTAAACTACAAAGACATCAAAAAATAACCATGTACTTGAATCTAAACCTTAATCCAGGCTAGCATCTTCTTAGTGAACAAAATCATTACTTACTTTTGTGTGTGAAGTACTTTGTCTATTTTTTTCAATTTACTTTAAATAATTTATTTCACTTTAATTTGGTGTCTTATGTACATGTTCCAAACTCGACTTTCCTATATGCCAATAGTGGAAACTATAAAGCTAAATACTACTAAATCCATATTTTCACTTGTAAAGTAGAAGCTTAGAGAGTTTCATTTTCACTTATAAAGTGGAAAAAGCTTTGTGTGCATGAACTTCAAGAATGGTGAAAAATCAAAATACATATTTGATCTTTTTTTTATTTCAGTTATCCTATTCTTAAGAGTATCATTTATTTTTATATACCATTTAATTGAAAATATCGGAAACAACATCTCTATTATTTAAGGATAAGACTGCGTACTACTGAAACTCTCCACACTCCACATTTCAGTGAAATTTTTACTGAATTAGTGTTGTTGTTGTTGTATAATCTTCACCAAAATTATGTGATATTGAATATCTTCACTTTAATTACACAATAATTTTAGAATTATAAATTTAAAAAATAGAATTATAAGTAAACGAAAACCTAAATAAAAAGTATTATGTTGTGTGTGATTAAAGGATGTTACAAAATAATTTTAAAACAAAAAATATCTCTTTAATATTTTATAAATGATTTAAATAGATCATTATTTAATACAACAATATTATTAAAATAATATTCATCATATTCTGAATAGGGTGTAAAGTTATATTAAAAAAATTTTACTCAATTTTTGTAAAATATTAAAATGTAAATTACTTTTTCTACTAAGATTTAGAATAATCATATAAGTCAAAATTTTAATGTTTTGAAAACTAAATCGGATATTAAACTCGTAAGACAAGATTTAAGGTTTAAAAAGCTCAACCGATATTAGATCGTCATAAAATCGGTTAAAGATTGAATAAAATTAAAATTTTAATCTGTAATTGTCCTTATCTATCGAAAATTTTGAAGTTTAATTAAAAAAGATTGTAATTAAAAATTAATTAATTAATTTTAGCTTACAAGAAGTTAATAATTTACAAAAATTGACTAATTATTTAATAAATTGATCGATTTTAAATAACAAAAGTTATTAAAATAAATTGAACCGAAAACTTAAAAACTAAAGGACCGTTTGATTCCTTTTTTTGATTTTTTGTTGTTGTTTTTGTTAAAAATAAAATAGACCCTAAAAATATGTTTGGTTAAAGTTGTTTTCGTTTTTCGTTGTGAAAAAAAAGAAAATGATAACAATTTTATGAAAACTTAAAAATGATATTTTCATGTATTTTTAAACAGGTTTTTATGTTTCACAAAAACGAATGTTGTTTGTTTCCCTGCACCGACTTTATTATCTTCTATGTCTTCAGCCTCTTATGCGATTTCTCCGATATACCCGTTTCCTATTTGTTTTCATATCTGTTGCTTGTGTCTGCTTCTGAGTTATTTCTGTTGCTTGCGTTAAAAGGTCTCTGCACATAGAAATCAATGAAAAATCTATCATCTTTATCGCCTTCTCTTAGAATCATCTTTGTCTCCTAAAACAAGTCTTGCAGAAGTGAAAGAAAACGAAGTTGATGAATTAAAGTATTGAGTTTCAATTATGAATTCATCAACTTCTGTTATTCTGCAAGCTCTCGACCTTTACCTCATCTCTGCCACCTCTTCACCACCACTCATTAGCCTTTTCACCACTTTCTCAACCTTATTTCTTCCCAATGTTGGTGGTCGATCGTCGTTCCATGACATGTAGTGCATACTGCCTGCTTTTACACCAGTCTTCACTCTTCAACACATAAATACAACACGTACCCAAGAACAAGATCGGTTTTCTTTCCTAGAAAAGACAAAATCCATGGCTGAGTAATATGTACATGTTCAAGAATCTATTTCAGGACTTGAAGAACACAAAAAGGGTGTACCAATTTTGTCAAGGAAAATGAAGGAGATGAGAGATGGGCCCTACTTGGTGAACTTAGCGGTGATGTTCTCGTTCTTAATCTCAAAGAAGCGAAGTTTTTTAGCTCCTGGATCACCATGGACAAGTCCAAGGGCCAGTACAATGCAAAAACAGAAGATCAAAGAGAACTTGTCCATTTTTGTTTGTTTTTTTAATGAATTTGATAAGATTTCAATGCTCACTTGCTCTGAGTATGTCTTATATAGGACATATCAGCACTAAATATAGACCGATAAATGCATAAATGACAGCAGAAATTTTGGATTGACCGAAATTAACAATGACTCATACAACAACTGCTGGGCGATTTAGTATCAGTAACTGTGGTGCCCATCCGTGTATTATCAGTCATTTTCCTGATTTTCTAGTCCTATATTCAAGTTCACTAGGAAACACACTTTCTTGGTTGTTTGAACATTTTCAGTAGATTTAAACACTCTCCCCACAATTATGATATGGTAGACATCTTTTATTGATTAGAATAATATAATTTTCTAATTTATAGAATTTTATTATATACAATTAATATGTAAATTTTTTTAACTATATTTAATTTGGTTATATTTTAATTATAGCTATAATGATAATTAATTAATTTAAAAACATAATGTATTATATTAAAATTATTAACATAAGAGTATAATTACAAAAATAGAAATAGGATAATAAAATCAAATATTTTTTTGTTTTTAGTTTTTATATTACAAATCTCGACCAAACAAATTTTTGTTTTCAGTTTTTTATTATTGCAATTTTTCACGAGTTTAAATTATCTATACCTGACTCAGAGAATCCAATTATTAACAACTTAATTCCAAATTACTATTAATATTATTTAAGAAACAATCTTTTTAAGAAATGAATATTTTTTTCTTTATAAAATCTGAATCCGCTTTGAGGAGTTCTGAACTTGGGATTACGGCGATTTGTGTGATAGGAACTAACAGTGATCAACCCAATTATAACATAAAGTTGATTTCTTGAAAAGAAATTAAGGATAAGCATGTCTGTGTCGTCATTTTGTTTTAAACTTTCCGGCCTTTTGATGACAAAATCGGTTTTTTTTCGAGTTCGGATCCTTTATTCAATTTTACCCTATATAATAGTCAAAACGACATCGCTTTGGCCATTATTCTCTAAACTCCTGTTCAACGGCCAAAGCAATGTCGTGTTAGCCATTGGACCAGATCGGAAAGGTAAAACGAACAAAGATACTCTCTATTTTTTTTCCATATTTTTGATTACTTCATTTGAAAGCATCTGATCACTTTGACGTTAGTTGTCTTCATTCTTTTTTTTCCAAAAATTACATTCTAAATCCTAACGTTTATCAGAATCTAAGTTAAACCCTATTGCTTCGATATTCAAAACAGAACGTATGAGACAAAAATTTATATATAAAACACACCGTTTTGGTATTTTGGAACATGGAGAGAGTTGATAACTCATCCATCACCACCAGTGGTTTAGGTAACACTAAATTTGTAACATTTTAAAATGTGTTACTTAAAACTAATATAACGCAACAGTTTTTAAAGCGTTGCCTTTAGTAATATTAATAGGCAACACTAATAGTAATTTGTTGCCTTTAGTAATATTAATAGGCAACACTAGTAGTAATTTGTTGTCATATATTTAAAAAGGCAACAAAATTAAAATATCGTTGCTATAAAATTTTATATAAACAACAATTAAGGGGGTGGTTGGTTCAAATGGGGTAATGGGAATAGGAATGAGAATAAGAATGGGAATGAATATAGTGATGAATAGGAATGGATATAATCATTATAAATGTGATGGTTGGTTAGAACGAAAGATGATTACCATTACTATTGATAGTGGTTGGTTTATAAAAAATATTGAAAATAAAAATTTATTATATTTTAATTAATTAATTAATTAATTTTAATTAATTAATTACAATATAATAATTAATTAATCAATTACTAAATTTTAATTAATTATAATGTAGTTAATTAATTAATTATTATATTTTAATTAATTATATTGTAATGAT
>JAOQMM010000007.1:16237555-16257125 GCA_027563515.1 Erythroxylum platyclados
CTTCTTCAAACGTTGTCTTCTTTTTCAGAGAACTCATGCAGAAACAGTAAGCTTTCATACTGAATCTCACACATGAACAAACAACTTAAGCTTCAAAAAAACATTTTTTTTAATTTTTTACTTTAGTATCAAAAATTTTAAAAATTTTAATTTAGTAATTAACCTTTTAAAATTTGTACAAATATTATTTTTATGAACACATCACAACAATCAAAATAATTTTTTACCTAATTTATACAAGTTAAAATATTAATTATTAAGTTGAAATTTTTAAAAAGTTCAAAAGTCATTTTAAATAATATTAATAAGGAATAAAAATGACTTTTGAATTATATTTAAATATCAATAAATAATTTATAATAATATGCTTACAAATCATTCAAGTTCACACTCCAAAGCTTCCGAAACCTATCTTTTCCTTTGGTCTTTCCCTCCCTCCATTCTCGTCCTCTTATAAGCTCATTAATTACGCGATTCCTATACTCCCTTGACCTTCGGAGTCCTTCATCAGTAGCTTTTGCATGCCTAATCTGACGATACAGAGTTGAGTGTGTATGTGTGTACCTATATATATCTATACATAATTTCAATAGCTTACAAGGTGGATCGAAGACATGGGAAGAGGCCCTTTCCGTCCGATGAACCGGAGGCGAAAGAGGAAGATCAAATCTTTCCTGTCTACTCAGCTCGATCTCAACATGACATGAACGCTGTGGTTTCAGCCCTAGCTCAGGTTATGGGACACAACCCTAATAACCCAGCTCAGGTTCCGCGAGATTCTTCTTCTTCACAGCAATCACACAACCAAGAGCCTGACCAAGCAAAACCCTTTCAAGATCAAGGTATATCTTGATCATCTTGACCAGTAATTCCGGTGATTATTTGTCTGAATCAAGGTTTTATATATATAAAGGTTACATCTAGTAACGCATTAATATTCATTCAATCCCAACTTCTTAGTATTGTTTCACTCTTTAGTTAGCACATCATAATCCTTCCAAGAGTGATGGTAATTGGAGCAATATTTCTGAAGTTGGGATTGTTTCCAATTTGCAAGTGCAACCCTAAATTTAACTAATAGTTATCAATCTATTTAGAAGGACATATGACTAATTTAGGGTTGCAAAATTCTTGTAATCACTCACAATCACTAACCTACCTTTGTGTTCAGTAAATGTTCGTTATCGATCTGTCGCCCGTAATTAGCCTTGGAAGGAGTCGCTAACCCGTTGTGTTCATTTTTTGTATAAATGCTAAGCTTTGTTACTGACTACTTGATTCCTTGAAGTGGATAACACCAGAAGACATTATAGAGGTGTCAGACAAAGGCCATGGGGTAAATGGGCAGCTGAGATTCGTGATCCAAAGAAAGCTGCTCGAGTGTGGCTTGGAACTTTTGACTCTGCAGAAGCAGCTGCACTTGAATATGATAAGGCTGCTCTCAGGTTTAAAGGAAGCAAAGCCAAACTTAATTTCCCTGAAAGAGTTCAAGAAATAAGCGGTACAGGTTACCTGACCACCACTCTCCACGATTTTCATGCACAAGAAGCTGCAAATCCAATCACTTCCTCTTCGGTTCCCCCACAAGTGTATTCATCGTATGGAAATCTTTTTCAGTATCAGCAACTCTTTCCAGGTGGATCATATGGCTTCAGCTATCATCCACAATGGACTTCATCAGCCACATCTTCATCATCTTCTTCTTCTTCGTCTGGAACCTCTCAACAACAAGAACTTGCAGGACTTCCAACGTACCTAGGAAGTTATCCTCGTAATGCTCCTACTACACATAGAAGGACCTTTGATCCTAGCAAGCCAAGAGAGTAATTTTCTTTTCACTGAACTCGTTTTGCTTCTCTTTTGAGTTTCTTTACTTTCCATTTGCTTGTTTTTCTTAGTTGTTCATGTCCTTGTTTGTTATCTAGAAGGTCCTCTATTTTCCATTTAAGTGTTAAATTGCACACTTGATTAATATTGTAATTTTGGGTTATTGTAAAAATTAGATTTTTTATGTTATGGTAAATCAAAATATAATTAAAAAAAGCTTTATAACCATTATTTGATGATTATTAGTGATTATAAAATATAATTTTTAAAAAAACTTTAAAATTATTATTGAGTGATTATTAATGATCATAAAATAAAATTTTTCTTATTTAATAGTGATGGCAATTAATAACCACTAAAGAATTCTTATAATCATATTTCACAATTTAAAACTTTAACATAAAAATGAAATATAAATAAAAGTATATTAATTTAGTAATATTAACATTATTTTCAAATATTCTTATATATTTTATAAGGAGTTGAACCATCGTTCAATTAATCCCATTACTTTCCTTTTTCAGAGTAATTAAATCCTAAAAAAAGCAAAGTATTTGACAAGGATTAAAATCCAATCTCCATAGAAGCCTCAGGCTCTCAAGCTTTCACTCTACTTATGTTTATCTATCTCCCTTCTTCTTACTAACCAACATAACTAGACAGTGCACTAACCTCTCTTCTTCATCATCAGACAGCTCTACAATCTCCAACTACGTGCATGCCCTTTATAACTACCTCCCTTCTTTGTCTTTGTCTTCCTCGTCGAGCAAAGTCCAGATGATGAAATGAAAAACAACCTTGCCTTTCAGGTTACTTCTCATGATTCCCAGATATGGAGGTGCAAGGACCTTTAGAGAGATAATAACCTTGAGAGATGGGAAAAGAAAAAGTTGGAGAACATAACAGTTCGATCTCTTGCGTACAAGTGGTCGAGTTTCACGTGTAAGCAAGTAAACATAAGATTCCCATATTCGATAGAAAACATGGAAGCAACCCATAATGTTTTTATTAATTCAAACGTGAAACAAGAGGGTTTTGATGAATGAGACATCACATGAAACAAGAGGGTTTTGATGAGTAATAACAAACAGATTTAGTGGTTAGGAGGATGCATTTATTAATTCAAAGATATAAATATCCGTGTTTGTGTGCGTAGGCTTGGAGAGTGGAAGTCTGTAGGTTGTCATGGAAATGGGCGAGAGTGACGGTAGTTTGTTTGACGAAGTTGATAGTGCAATAAACTAATAGGTCGGTTTCAATGTAAAAGCCGAAAGGAACTTAGTAGAGGATCGAGAGATGACCAGAACGGAAGTGGAGTTGTAGGGTACGTATGTGTGTTTGTCGTGTCTCGTGATAAATGGTTTCAACACGTTAGTTTCAGTCAGAGTTTGCTCTGACGCTTACACACCGGACAAGTTGACTCCCGCCACGCAGGTTACACGTTGTCTTTTTGTGTCGTATTGCCTTAGCTTTTATTTAAAATATTCAACTAATATTAAATTATTATGTTAAATAAAAATAAAATTTTAAAATAAATAATTAAAAATATTATTAAATAAAAATTAATTAATTAATTTTAATTTATAAAAATGTATTAATTTACTAGAATTAACATATTAATTAATAAATTAATCAGTTATTAAAAATAAAATTTATTAAAATAAATATTTAACTAACTGAATCGGATGAGTTTTTTAATGATTGAATAAAACAGAAATAATAATTATTGCTAAAATTTTATAATATAGAATAGATTATGATATCATTACTGAAAATATGCTTATAAGGACTATATTAACTTGAGTAACTTACTATAAGTAATGGATTCTATTTTCAAAAATATTAACAATATTAAAAAACAACAACATATAAATCAATTTATGTTTGCAAATGGGAAGAGTAATGTTTGATTCTCGTGAACTTTTTGTTTATGAGCATGACGTGAAGCAAGTCCATTTTGACAATTTATGGTCATTCATGATTTGCAGACTATTAAATATTGATATTTAGATGATTAAATATTGATATTTTAATTAATTTTATGGTTTATAATCAATCATAACTTGTGAATTATTAAATATTAATATTAATATTAATATTAATATTTATACTTATTAAATATTAATATTTAATAATCCGTTAATTATAAATTATCATGAAGTGTGAGGTCATAAATAAATTTTCTTTGACATCAAAATATATAAAAGTAAATAGAGTAATATTTTGGTTGATGTGTATTTCGCTAAAACCCTAAATGACCTAAATAGCTTCAATGGAAGATGTAAGTGAATAAGAACATTCTAGTCACAATCATAATAATGTCTTTCGTTCAAACATTGTTTCATGCCCCTGAAGTGGAGCAATATGAATGATATACCTCTAATTTATCTCTTTCTATGATTTTTTTTCTAGGTATTTTACAACAAAATGAAAAATTTGAGAAGATCTAATAATACGCAATCTTACTTTTAATATTTTTAAATTTCTAGGTATTTTAATTAACCCTAAAACAAATTAAACAGGACCTTCTTCTATAAGAAAAATAATCCATTAGCCAACCTTAAATTGCCTAATAATGAAAGATAGTTTATGAATATGATGATGATGACGATCAAAAGTAGTATTATTGATCTCATTTGTAATAGGCTCCTAGAAACCTGGCGGTGATAAAACAATCTCCGACTACTTATCCTAATTCCATAAATTTTATAAGAATTAAATATTTTAACTTCTTATGTCTTAAGAGTTTGGGTTTTTTTAACAATTACTTAAATTAAATTTGTTATTTGGAAAATTTAAAACAAATAATTAACATATTATATACATACAAAATTTTATTTAATATATATTTAAAAATAATTATAATTGTTTCATTATCAAATTAAAAAATAAAATATCTAACTTATTTTATCAGTTGTCATTGATTATTTAATATTATTATCAATTAATTTACATATTATGTACATTAAAAATTTATTTATTACACATTTAAAAATAAAAATAAAAATTCTTTTGTTATCAAAATAAAAATATATAATTTATTTTACCACTTGTCACTAATTATTTAATATTATTATCAATTAACTAAATATACATAGTCTTATATAATTCTAATAAAAATCATTACATGTAATTAATTGCTTAATATTTTCTTCAATTAACTAAATATGCATAGTTTTATAAAATTATAATACTTTAATAAGGTGTAATTAAAAGCATATAATTACTAGATTGAATAAGAGCATATAATTACTAGATTGAATGAACTCAAAATTCTTAGATCAAACTTTAAATAATTCATTAGTGGAAAAGGAAGTATGATGAAAGGACACGACAATAAAATCATCATCGTTAAATTCAACTAAAATTGTTTTTACACTTAATCAAATATTTAATAATATAGGCATCAGGCAGAAGAAGACAAGATTTACACGAGACCTCACATGGCTGCATTCTTGTAGGGTCAATAGTCGAAAAGGCAGAAAACGCGTTTTATTTATGAACTATGAAATATTGAACTGTCTGATAAGGGAAAATACCTAACTTTAATAATTAAATTATCAAATCCAAGTCAGCCATTGACTCTAACTCGAAAAAAATTAAATTTGACCCGAAACTCATGTAGAGTTGAATTTTTTGAAATCTAGTTAGATTTAGACCAAGTATAGTTCTTTAAATTTTAATTTAATGTTATTTTAAAATTATATTTTGAATAAAATATAATCATTTATATTTGATATATTTAAATTTCGAGTTAAGCTAAATCTTAGAATTTAAACTTGATCTTGAACCTAAGCTAAAATTTGAAATTTTTGAAAAAAATGGTCGAATCTAGTGTAAAACTCGATTACTTTAGGCCAAACATGTTAACTTTAGATCAAATCGAGATGGACGTAAATACAAATGTCATCTCTATTTTAAATCTTAGAGCTTTAGGGTATAAGTATGAAGCATATGTGCTTAATTAAACATTCCTCGTATAAAAACTATATTCATATACAAATATAATCTTTTTACTTAATAATTCTAAAAGTAAATTGTTAAATAATTAACGTCTGTATATTTAAATAAAATAAATAAATATATATATTTATATGAGTCTAATTAGAATGAATCTTTCAACTAATTAGGAGTAAGGTTGCGTACTACTGAACCTCCTTAGATTTTACATATTAACAATATTTATTTTATTATTATTATCTTTTATGTCTATTTTTATGTTTATTTTATTGTTAATTATTATTATAATATATATATTTATGTGAGTCTAATCGACTCTAATATGAAAGAACGTTTCTACTAATTAGCGATAAAGATGCATACCACTAAACTTCTCTAAACTTCGCATATTAGAGAAACTTTCCAAGATTCCGTGTATTAGAGAAACTTTCCCTAGTTGTTGTATTTTTAATCTTCATTTCCTAATATTTTAGACATGCACGTACCGAAAGCTTTATAGTAATAGCAATCCCATGTTCTCCTCTCGATATGTTGCTTTCTTTTGCACAACTCTTTTCATATATTTCTCTGTTACTTTCCCCAGATTCTGAGATTACTTTACGACTTGTGAGCTCTTCTTTAGAAGCTTCTTTCCTTAAAACTATAAGCTTTTGAACCTAAAGTCATTCCCCATTGATAGTGGAGTCTGAACAAAGTGTGAACTTGAAACACCAATATTAAAAGTTTATTCCCACAAAAAAAGAAGTGTTACCAAAACAACGCAAGCATCAATCCTTAAATTGTGTTCTTCATACACCTCTAATTATAATTTTATTAAACTAATTAGTACTAAAAATGGACACAAAAATAGTAATTAGTTCCATAACTTTCATTATTTGTAATAAATCAAAGTGATAATTTAGTGGTTGACATAAAAATAAGAAGTTGTAGACTTTAATCTTTATTTGAATGAAACTGAATTAGACTTTAGATGAGAAATAATTGGTATGTAACTTAAGATAGTTAATTTTTTGCTTACATATATCACTTTTATACCTGAAAATGAAATAATTAAACTCAATATTTAATTTTAAATCTTATCGGAAACAACCTTTTTAGTATGTAAGAGTAAGAATACGTAATATTGGATCTTTTTAGATTCTGCATTTTAGCAGGGCTTTCACTAGGTGTTATTGTTATTGTTGCAGTATTTAATTTTAAATATTATTTTGTTCTCTTTAAACTGGAAAGACATCAAAAAATAATCTAAACGTTGATAATAGATAGCATCTTCTTGGTGAACAAAATCATTACTTACTTTTGCACGTGAAGCACTTTGTTTATTTTTTCTATTTACTTTATATAATTTAATTTACTTTCATTTGGTGTCTCATGTACATGTTCCAAACTCTACTTTCTTATATGCCAAAAGTAGAAACTACAAAGCTAAAGTAAGCGTACTGAATCCATGTTTTCACTTGTAAAGTAGAAGCTTAGAGAGTTTCATTTTCACTTACAAAGTGGAAAAAAAAAAAAAGCTTTGTGTGCATGAACTTCAAGAAGTGAAAGATCAAAATATACATTTGATCTTTTTTTTTTAAAATTCGATTCTACTATTCTAAAAATTATCATTTATTTTTATATATCATTTAATCATTACATAATTTTCAGCAAAAAAGTTTGATTTTTAGCTACAGCATAATTTTAGAATTATAAATAAATAAAAATAGAATAATGGGTAAACGGAAAAACAAAATAAAAAGTATTATGTTGTGTGTAATTAAATGATATTACAAAATAATTTCAAAATTATAAATACTTAAATTCGAATCTACTTAAAAGTATAGATAAAATTTACTCTTTAATATTTTATAAATGATTTAAATAAATCATTATTTAATACTATGTTATACAATAATATTATTAAAATAATATTTGAATAGGGTGTAAAGTTATATTAAAAAAATTTACTTAATTTTCTGCAAAATATTAAAATGTAAATTACTTTTTTTACTAAGATTTAGAATCATAATATTTAAAATAATTTAAAAACTCAATCGGAAGTTAAACCGTTGCTCATTAGCGAATTTGAAGTTTAATTAAAAAAAGATTGTTAAATAAGAATTAACTAATTAGTTTTAACTTACAAGAAGTTATTAATTTACAAAAATTGACCGATTAATTAATAAATTGATTAATTTTTAACAATAATAATAATTAAAACAAATCAAACTAAAAAATTAAAAGACAAAATAAAAAATTAACCAAATCCGTTAAATTTTTTATTTATTGCAATTTTCGTGAGTTTAAATTATAGAGGCGTGTAACGACTTATTCCAAATTGCTTTCTTTATAAAGTCTGAATCCACTTTGAGGGGTACTGAAACTTGTGATTGTGGCAATTTGTGCGGTGGGAACCGACAGTGACCGACTCAATTATAGCATAAAGCCGATTTCTTGAAAAGGAAGGAAAGGATAAGCGCGTCTGCCTCGTCGTTTGTTTCAAACTTTGCGGCCTTTTGCTGACTAAATTGGCTTCTTTCCACATTTTCTTACTTCTTTTGAAAGCATTTCATCACTTTGACGTTAGCTGTCTTCGTTTTTTCTGGGAATATTACTGTTTTCAAAGCCTCAATTATTCTCGATTTGACTCGTAATTAATGCACCTAACCTCTGAACCTTTTAAGTACCAAACTCAAAAGTATCCGACTCAACTAAAAATTTAAAAATATTAAATAAAATATACTTTTAAATAAAACGGAATTATTTTTAAATTTTAAATTAAAAATAAAATTAACCAAACTTAATTTAAATTTGATTGAACTTTGTACTACCTAAACACGATCAAATTTAAACTCGAACTAAGAATTTTGAGATAAATCAAGCTTTAAACCAAGTTCAAACCTAAACTTAAAATTTCTAATATTTTTAAAACCAAACCGAAAGTTAAACAGTTAAAGCAGAAAGTTTAAGATTTAAAACATTTAACCAATATTAGATTGATATAAAATTGATTAAAGGATAAATAAAATTAAAGAATTTTAAAAATGATTAAAATTATCTTATTTATGAAAATTTTAAAAGTTTAATTTAAAAAAGATTGTTAAATAAAAATTAGTTAGTTTATTTTAATTTATAAAAACTGATTAATTTACTAAAATTATTTGATTAATTAATAAAATGATTATTTTTAACAATAAAAATTATTAAACTAAATTAAACAACAAAATTAAAAACTGAATAAAAAATTGACCAGTTCTATATTTTTACTATTAAACCGATCAAATTGGTTCTGTTTAAATCATTAAAAATCTCAAAGTGAACTTGAACTCGATGACATGAACTAACTTAATACCAAACTTACTCAATTACCACTTGAAAATTAAATTCAACATTTTAATGAAAATAAATATTAAATTCACATATAATAATGCTTCTATTTTCTTTTGATTGTATTCAGTTGTCACTAGAAAAACAAAAAAATTAATTCTTTAGTAATCCTTCCCAGTTTCCATATACAATGTCAAGAGGATGGAGGGCAGTAATAGTTATTTTCAAAATTTTAAATTATTTGTTAAGAATACATAAAAAGAATTTATACAAATTTGTCAAATTATTTAATAACATTCACTGTTAAAATTAAATTTACTTGACAATTTCAAATATAAACTTCATAATTAACCACATATCAATCTGAATTAAAATAATTCAACAGAAAATATCTTTTAAAAAATTTTTAATATCACAAAATATATTTAGCTAATTTATCATAAATCAGATTGCCATTCTTCACATGGGCCAGAGATCCAAATGCATAGAACTAAGTTTAATTCAGGCTTTTATAGGTCCCATTTAAAAACAAAGCCATGAAGAATAAAAATCATATTTCCCAAAAAGAATTGATGTATTAATTGAAAAATCCACTTTTTAACCTAAAAAAAAGAAGAAAAACATTCAAACTACATTTAAAATATTGCAACATTTGTTAATATGAGGATGACAATTAGCAGACCTATGGGTCAGTCTAGTTAAATTTTTTAAATAATTTTTTAAAAATAAAAGTATAAAATAATATTTTTTAAATTAAATCCAGGCCTAAGTTATCAAGACTAGACTTGCCCTAAGCTTAACTCTTATAAACAAAACGAAAAAACATTCAAACTGAATTTAAAACATTACAAAATTTGTTAATTTCACATAGGGATGACATTAAATCAACCCATGAGCCAGTCTTGTTAGTTTTTTAAAATAAAATTTTAAAATTAAAAGTATAAAACAATATCTTATTTTAAATTAAGTTCGAGTCTGAATTGCTCAGACTCAGACTTGGCCAAAACTTAACTCTTCTTTTGTTTAGAAAAGTTAGATCTTAAATCGATATGGGTTTGATTTAATCCATAAGTCGACTCATTGAAAATACTTGAATTTAGATCCATGAGCTAACTCATTGCTATCCCTAATCTCAGACCTAATAATATGCAATTCAAATAAAATTCTCATCTCATCTTTCATCCCATCAAAACATTGTTCAGTGCACTGCAAGTTCTACTTGTATATCTGCAAGCACTAAATGTAGAACTTACAGCCACATCAAAATGAAGTTGAGATGTTATTCAAGAATGGAGGGGTATAACTATTAATGACCCCCTATCTAATACACAAATCATCAGTACTTGGAAACTGCAGAGTAATTGAACTAACAAGGAACATACTTTCTCTTCTACCTAGTTAACGGAGGCACATGCCATCCCATGAAGGATGCAGACACCGATCGCTAATCCACATGTGGGATCGCAATTACGAGAACCACAGTGTTAAAGAAAGCATAAAACTTACAGAATATATCTGAACTCTTCCTATCTAATTTACATCATTCTTCCAGATCAAAAAGATATTCAACAACTTTGGCAAAGCGAAGCAGTAGGCCAAGGGCAGAAACCATATCAGCAAGTTATTTATCAGTAGGTTCCTCACCATTCTTCTGATATGCTGCTTCTAAGCATTCTTTAGCTCTATGAACCTTCGACTGCAGGTAAAAGCTCCCGCTCTGGGCATTCCGCTCAAACAAGGTGTCATATTTCTACAAGCAAGGAACATTTAACATTATCAGGACGAAATTTGGAATTACTAAGCAGTACCCTGAACATAATGTAACTCCAGACACTGGTTAAGTACGTATAAAATGATCTTCCTTTGTAACTAATTCTGATCTTTAACTGACAAGTTATATTCCTCGAGTAATTCGTCATAACAAAAAGTTAGTTATTGTTAGTTATCCATACATTAAGTTGAAAGGAATACGTGATATAATAATTTGAAGCTCAAACATATAATGCATTAATAGCAGTTAACTCCATTTCATGTTTAAAGGGTACAAGGATATAAAAGTTGGAAGGATATAATTTCCACCAACACACGAATCACAGTAGTGGTGAGACAAACCTTAACAATTTCTTCCCATGATGAATTCTCAGAAACACCTAAAATCTGCCTTGCCTCTGCTTCAGCCATGACTTTACTCCCTCTCCTAATATTCTGTACTGTTTCTTGGGCAACACCAGATTTTGAAGCATCTGGAATAGGACCAAATTTGTAAATCCCAATAATAAGATACAAATGAAATGTGAACTTAGCAGAATATAATGTCAACTCAGACAACTAATGTTCTTAACACGGAATCCAAACAATATTAAGTGCTGAATTTGGAAGGGAAACCATACTGAATTTGGAAGGGAAACCATACTTGCAAGTGCCTGGCGATATGCTTGAGCAAATCCTCTCAACAGGATCCCAGAGCCCATCACAATCAAGTTTGCAATAATTTTTGCAGCCTGGAAAATGAATAATTGAAGTTAAATCCATAGTCTTTCTTTTTTTATTCCAATCAAAAACTTGCATTATTTGAATTTTCTTATTTTAATCATATAACATGAGGGTAATGATTCGTTTCTTTTCATATTTGGTCTTGTTATGTTAAGTTTTTGGGCTTATTTCATTGGGTACAAAGGGATTGCAATTTCAAAAGATAGCTTCAAAATAAAACAATGGTTTTAGGCTTTTAACAGACAAATAATGATAGACTGCATCTTCTCTTCCCAACCAATATGACTAACAAACGAGTTTCATCCTTCTAATTGGAAAGGTATAGATGATTAAGATTCTAGAAATGATAAAATGGCAAAGAAAAAGTGACTGGCAATGGCACTGTGCATCAAAGAGTAAGAAATATATGTTTATCATATTGGAAAACCTCAAGCATTGATATAAAGATACATTTATGCAAGTTTCCAGAACATACACTGCCAACCTGTCATTAACCAAACTTGGAATCAAAAATATTATTGTTCACATGGAAATAATATAAACTTCACGTTACTATTTCAAATAAGTCTATTGGATGCAGCACATCTAACCTGTTTGGTTAACTGAATCTTTCTTATGATCTAACCTCAATGCTTCATGACACATGATAAACAGATATAGAATGCAGAAATCAGTTTTGACAAAGCATTTAAACCATGCCCTGTAAACTTGAATTTAACCAATCACCATTATAATGTTAATCCAAAAATCGCAAGGTTTTCAAGTATCAAGAAAAATTCTGGCAGAAGGGTTAAGGAGTCAAGAATAGAACAAACTCCATATTCAGAATTTGCGAATATCCATTCATTGTCAAGGTACCACCTAAATCATGTGTTAGCCTTCATAAACAAGGACTCATAATGAAAAACACATGCTTCAACTTTATCTCTTCATTTTTTATTTAACAAACTCTTAATGCACTCTTGGGATTAAACCATGGTCCAAAAATCGGTTCATGACATGCAACAACTCCTCAAGACAAAATATTTTCAACAACTCTTTACAACAATATTGACAGGCAGGGGCGCAGTTGTCCAAATGGAGTCGAGAGCAAAAATAATTTTAATGAAAAATCAACCTAAATTTAGTAAGAAACTTTAATTTTATTGAAAATCCGCTATCTAAAATTTTGAGCCATGGGACCCTATGCGTAGGTCCTCCCTAATGAAGGGCCTCAGGACTCCACGCCAACCATGATTATGAGAGAAGGAATGGCTTGTCACTCGAGATAGCAATTGCCACATGATTTTGTAGCAAACCCAATTGATTATTCAATACAGAGCCAAATTTCCACCATAAACATTATAAAGAAAAACAAAATCTCAGACTAATTGCCAACAACAATCAAGAACATAACAATGCTTAAAAAGTGCAAATACCATGTGTATGTTTATGTTAGCAGCAATCAGCAAACAGGAGACACCAGAAGCGCTGTCTTGTACAAACCTACAACAGCAAGGCAACAGAATTAGAAGAAGCTACACCATATGGCATACGAATATTGTCTAATAACATTACAAGCATCCCTTCACCGATAGTTAGGATCCTAAACCGAAGCCAATATTGTCAATAAAAAGGATTACTTAGAGTTTCGCATCGGCTAAGCTAATCATAGAATATCCTAAACAAAGGATTACATACATATAAATCCCAAACAAGCACAGATACGGTATTTGAGATTAAGAAAAAGGAAATCTTTCAAGATTTTGATTAAGGTTTTTAGCTAGAGATATAGCAGTATATGCACCTGAACCTAGCAACAGATACCAGTTAAATTAAGCAGGTCGAGGTGAACGGCGGTCGGAGAAGCGACTCCGACAGGGTCGACCGATGGAGGAGAGCTGAAGAGGCGGTGGAGACGGAAAACACAATCGACAAAAAAGCTAGAGGAGGACGGACAAGCCGTGTGAATAATGGTTTTGATACGGAGCCATACATGTACGACGACGTCGTTCCTTGTGATTAAAGAAAAGAAACAGATTTTAGAGGAAACGGGGCGAATAATCCGCTAACGACGTCGTACCTTATTTTTGCTTAAGATGACAGGGTCCCAACTCCCACCATTCCTTAATCAGCTTACCGATTTGAGCCTAATTAGTTGTGGGTTAATGGGTAATCCATCCGTTGGGCTTTTATAAGTAGGGATGACAAAATCAGCCCGGTCCGGCCCAACTCATGTTTGGCCTAGGTTAGGCGAGCCACGGGCCGGCCCATTGGCCAATACTCCTTGGTCCGTGCGAGTCAGGGGCCTAGAGCGGGCAGCAGGTGAGCCGACCCGGCTCAGCACGTGGCTCACTTTCAATATGTAAAACGACGTCGTTTTACACATTTAAAAAAAAACAACTTAGAAGGCCGGATCCGCCTGGCCGTCATGTGGCCCCGGGCTACAGGCCGACTACAGGCTGCTCCAACTCGTGAGTGGGTCAGCCTGACCTGTTGTCATCCCTATTTATAACGTGGAAGATGGAGACGGCGACCTTGCGGTTGTGGAGCTGAAGGACGCTATGTCGTCGACGGAAACTAACAGTAAGCAATGAAGGGAACTGCAACAATTTTGGGGTGCAGTGTAGAAGTTGGAAGTTGCACATAAACTGACAAAATAGCCCTATTTTGTATTTTATTTCAGACAATTAAATCTTTCACAGCAGATGAAAAATGGAAGATCAATCCAAACTCAAAGGATCTAGCCCATTTCAGCACTAACCCACTGAACATAGCATGAGAGAATAACCAACACTCACCAAAACAGCGACAACACTTGAAGAATCACGCATCCGACATTACAATAGCATCCTAAATACCATGCACATACAAGAGTAGGAAAACGATAGCATACCTTGGAGACTGCAACTGGAGTGGAGCTTCTTATCTGTTGAAAGACTCTGCGTTAACGCTGGAGGATGTTAAATGTAGAGAATAAGTGACAAAAACTTAAAAAGAAAAATCTTAAAAAGTTTGCAAAAATTGTTGCTTGATGAATATATATGAATGAGGTAGTCAGTAACATCACAGTAAGTCACAGGAGAAAGAAAAGAAAATGGACAAATGGGTAGGGATGACAACCTGCCCGGCCTGGCTCAGCCTGCGTTTAACCTGGGTTGAGTGGGCCGTGAGCTAAGGAGTGTTGACCCATGTGGGCCACAAGCTAAGGGCGGGCCGGCATGGCCTGACCCGTAGCCCGTCTTTAATGTATAAAATGATGTCGTTTTGGTAGTGTTGGCCCGCGCAGGCCACGGGCTAGGTGAGAGTCAGGGGCGAGCCTGCCCCAGCCGACCCGTGGCCTGACTTCAATGTGTAAAATGGCTTCATTTGAGCAATTTTTTTAAAAAATAACATCGACGAGCCGAGCCAATCCGTGGGCGAGCCGATCCGAGCCAGGCACGAGCCCCTATAAATAGGTAGGGAGGAAAATTTGTGTCTCAATTTGAGGTTAAAATGTTGAGTGAGCCTCATTTTAATAAATTAAAAAAATATGTCAGTAAACAAAATTTTATGCCAGCATTTAACTAATAAAGTTAGGATTTGAGGTTAAAATGCCAATAAGCTGCGTTAATTGTTCCATTCAATCAGGGTTGTTTTAAAAGTTTTTTAAATGATATGGTTCATTTTGAATGTTTTTGTAAATATTAGGGTTTATTTTGAAAGAATTCTAAAACTCAAATTTCAGTGTAACGTTGGGGTTAAATTGTTCTTTTTGGCTTAAATTAAAATAAATAAATAAAATTTTATTTAACAAAAAAATTTAATTAAATTTTAAATTCTTTGATAGGTAAAAGCAATATCTTTCAATTGTATTTTAAATTCTTTAATTTTATTTAATCTTTAGACAATTTTATAACAGTCTAATATCAATTGAATTTTTTAAACCTTAAATTTTTTGTCTTACCGGTTTAACTTTTGATCCAGTTTTTAAAACATTGATCATAATTTAAATAACTTAAATTAATCTGGACCAAATAACTCAATTATTAGAATTGATTTAAATAAAATAATATTATTGTGATAAATTATATTAGAATAAAGCATTCTTTTAAGTAATTTTATATAATAAGAAATTGTTTTGAAATAAAAAGTCATGTTTTTTCTTTTTTTTTTACAAATTCATAAAGGTCAATGTATTTCTTAAGGAAGGGAAAGATGCACTTATCTTCTCTTTCATTTATGAAAAAATCTCTTATGTTTGATATTAAAAAAAATCTTCACACAAGTTTTTGTTCACTTTTTTAATGTAAAATTAACACGAGAAGTATACGTTTCTATTTAATAAAGCTTTGAAAAAAATTAATATTAATTATAGAAAGATTTGTTAATTAATTTTTTAATATTACAAATATAAGTTTGGTGTTTTATTATGTCGTTTTGAAGCAACGAAGTGATTCGGCTATTCAAATGAATAGTGGACCGGTCTTCTAATGAGAGGGACGGTCAAGAAGAAGTAAAAGAGGAGAGATTGAAGCACGTAAGAGTCGAGTCATGCAGAGACTCGGACTCAAGAGACTCGCTACTCAGACCCCAGTAGCTGTAACAGCACAAGCTTTGTCTTCCAATGGCCTCGTTCCTTCTACTTCTTCTTCGTTAAGTGACGACGATACAGGTGCTCTCTCTTTATCTCCCTCGTTAAATGTGCTTGGTTTATTGGAGTAGTCCTTTGGTTTGGATTTTTGATACTCTTTCCATGATAATTCATTGTCGAACTCCATTTTCACATGTGTTTTGATGGTACACATTCCAAAATTTTGCAGACCCGGAAGTGTTTTGCCACCTTCTCGAGGCCTGCAAGCTCTCGTTGGACTTGAGAACTGCAGTAGAAACCCACGCGAGAATTGTCAGATTTGGCTACGGAACTGACCCGTCTCTTGCCGCGCATCTCATATCAAGTTACGTGCGTTGCGATCGACTCAGACTTGGTTGTAATGTTGTTGCTCAAGTTGGGTCTTGGACTACTGGGTTGGTGGCTGTGAATAAGATTGTCCGGAATCTTTTGAATGGTGGAGAATATGGAATCGCCAAAAGGGTGTTCGATAAAATGCCTAATCGAGATGTTGTTACGTGGAACTCCGTGATTGGGGGTTATGTTACGAACTCACGCTATGACGAGGCGTTGAGATTGTTCCGTAAAATGCTTAGTTCAAATGTTGAACCTGATGGTTTTACGTTTGCTTCTGCTATGACTGCATGTGCAAAGCTTGGGGCTCCTAATTATGCTCAGTGGGTGCATCAATTGTTGGTTGAGAAAAGAATTGTTTTGAATCATATTTTGAGTGCGGCATTAATTTATATGTACGCAACATGTGGTAGAATTCAAGTTGCTAAGGACATTTTTTATAGCGTTTCACGCAGTGATGTTTCTATCTGGAATTCTATGATCAAGGGGCTGGCAGTTCACGGGTTAGCTTTAGATGCCATAGAAGTGTTTTCAAAGATGGAGATGGAAAATGTTTTACCTGATTCCATAACTTTCCTGGGGATTTTAACAGCGTGCAGTCATTGTGGTATGGTCAGAGAGGGAGGTCAATACTTTGATTTGATGAGGTATCGTTACTCATTTCAGCCGCAACTCGAGCATTATGGAGCTATGGTTGATCTCTTTGGTAGAGCAGGGCTTATGGAAGAGGCTTATGCCATGATTAAAGCGATGCCTATGGAGCCAGATGCTATTATCTGGAGGGCACTTCTTAGTGCTTGTAGAACACACAAATGGGCAGAACTTGGCAAATTTGCAATCGAAAACATCTCACGTCTCAGGAGTGGTGATTTTGTCCTGCTATCAAATATCTACTGCTCTCAAAGCAGATGGGAATGTGCTCAGGAAGTGAGAGAAACGATGAAAAAGAAGGGAGTCCACAAAGTGAAGGGAAAGAGTTGGTTTGAGTGGGCAGGTAAAATCCACCAGTTTAGTGCAGGCGATAAATCTCATCCTGAATCAGAAGCAACGTACAAAGTGTTGGAAGGGTTGATGCAAAGGACAAAGCTGGAGGGTTTTGTGCCCGCAACAGATTTGGTTATGATGGATGTTTCTGAGGAGGAAAAGGAGGAAAATTTGTACCATCACAGTGAAAAGTTGGCTTTAGCCTATGGAATCCTTAAGACTAGCCCTGGAACAGAAATTAGGATCTCAAAAAACCTTCGGGTTTGTTATGACTGTCACAATTGGATTAAAATGATTTCAAGGATGTTAAACAGGGTTATTATCATAAGGGATCGGATTCGTTTTCACCAGTTTGAAGGTGGTTCATGTTCTTGTGCAGACTATTGGTAGTCAGCTGCTGCAAGCATGGTAAATATATAAAAGTTGAACCTGGAACGGTTCATGATAAGCAAAATTGCAGGTAGTAGTCTCTTGATGAGTACCTTTACTGCAAAAAGTGCAGAGAATTACCTGGCCTAAAAATGAGGTTCCTAGATAAATGCATTGCTTAGACGCATATTTTAACTAAGGTGAAAAGAGTCAGAGTTGATTTGTTGCTTGAAGCAGAGGCCAAGATCAACAATATGGGCTTCCCTTGAAAGTTGAAGCATTCAAAAACTTGCTTTCACTTCTGAAATTAGTGTTGGGTGAAATGAAGGTTAGGTCCTGCCGATTATTTGTCAGTACCCTAACTGAAATTACTTAATTAATTAGCATGGGCATTGCTGCTTTGAATGAGGATACCCATTTGAATTGACAATCATTGTCTGGCTTGAATGTACCAATTATACCAATATATGTATGACCAGTATATTAACCTCGTAGTCTGAGTACATGAATATGTTATCTGTACAAATGGAGGTTTAAGACACTGGCAGTTTGGACCTGGCATTAAGCAACTCGTCTTAGCACATGCAATGGATCACAGTACGGACCTGAAAGCAGCTGTGGATTATCCCTTCATACGACGACCACTGTGATTGATTCAATTTGGTGATCCTGGAAATCCGACTTCTCCAACAATTCAGCCTCTCTGATAGGTTAGCTGATGTGCTGATTAATCTTCCTTCCTTTAATCTTATGAGAATTCTTTAAACTTAACAAATGATGTTTTGGTCATATTGCATGAAAATGAACAACAGTGTTCCCTCTCAATCTCAACCATGCAAAACCAATAGTACTATTGCATATGTGTTTATTAGTACATTATTTTTGTTCTCCCATTGACTGTTTTTGGCTATACTTCATGGATTGGAACTAATGGCAGCTGGCCTCCATATATCTCTGGGATTTGGCTTTCCTCAATGTCTTCCATTAAAGTTGATTTCAGCAGCTTCTCCTCGACAAATACGATCTACCAGCACGTAGAGAGAGAGAGAGAGAGAGTCAATCGGTAATTCTTTCTTGAACAATTTAAATGACGATCTGTGGACATCTAAAACAGCCATCTTTCTATGTGTAGGCATGCAAGTAAGTATCCAAGGTAGGTGTTATGGATCCGCTATAAGTTGTATACATAATTTCGGCAGCTTCCATATAATGTATCATGCAATACCCTTTGCATATATTAACTGCATATTACAATATGTGATGTTTTCCCAAACTAAACATCAATAGGCATAACATGTGAACATTACCTTTTCTCTGGTATGTTTGTCGATGAAAGGCCAAACAATTTTCCACACTGACTTGAAGAAGTATGGTGCGTGCACAATGTACATTTTTCCTAGTCTTTCTGGGTAGTAATCCTGAATTGCAAGGACCAACTGGTATGTGCCCGTACTAAGGATCTCGTTACAGGCCTATGTACTGGAAAATCAGCCACTGGGTTGATATGTTTCTCCTTTTTACTGTTTCTGCCTTTCTTTGCTGAACCTATGGTTGCTTGTGTGCGTTAGGGCTCGTCCGAGAGAACCCCAGATCTCCTAAACTCCTTTTGACTGAAATATTTCTGATTATCCTTTATTGAATAGCAAAAGCCTCCTTATAAAGGAGGAGGATTACAACTGAATATCGTATCTAAAGATAAGGTTT
>JAOQMM010000007.1:16264004-16279645 GCA_027563515.1 Erythroxylum platyclados
TGGATGGTCCTGTGTTTCACCATCTACTGTCCAAGTTGGGTTTGTGTGATTGGCACCAACCTCCAACTTGAGGGGGGTATGTTACGGCTACTGTAGTGCAGCGTATGAAGATGAAGCCAAAACAGAGTAGAATAGAGTACTCCAGAAGTTACGTTTCGTTTTTGTTAGTTGCATCATAGGTTTATGTGTAATTTATTTCAATATGGAGGGTACATTTGTAATACATGTAACCGTTTTACCGCTGTATATAAAGACATAAACCATGAATACAAAGTAAGAAAACTCAGTGATATTGGTTTTCTACATATCTCCATGCTGATAATCTTTTTTGCAGCACCAAGGTCTTTCATTTCAAACTCCTTATTGAGTTGAGATTTCAAATTGTTAATTAAAGACTTGTCACGAGAAGCAATGAGCATATCATCGACATATAGTAACAAGTATACGAAAGACCCATCTGTATATTGTTGAAAATAGACACAATTGTCATATTGGCATCTAATAAAGCCTTGCCCAATCATAAAGGTATCAAAGCCACGGTTCAAGATGTCTACCGTTACAAAATTTGATATCGAGAAGTTTGATGGCAAGATTAGTTTTTCCATTTGGAGAGTCCAGATGAAGGCCGTTCTCACCCATAACGGATTGAAGAAGGTGAAGAAGCTCAGAACAGACAATGGATTAGAGTTCTGTGAAACAGATTTCAATGAATTTTGCACTCAAGTTAGAATTGCTAGACACAAGACACTAGTTGGTAAGCCACAGTAGAACGGTGTTGCGGAACAAATGAACAGTATCGTTGAGTATATGACTCAAACTCTTCTTCATTAAATAATAGTTTGAGTATATGACTCAAACTCTTCAACAATGTTTGAGTGTATGACTCAAACTCTTCTTCATTAAATGATAGTTTGAGCATATGACTCAAACTCTTCAACAATAAATGATTGTTTGAGTGTATGACTCAAACTCTTCTTCATTAAATGATAGTTTGAGTATATAACTCAACTCTTCAACATTAAATGATTGTTTGAGTATATGACTCAAACTCTTCTTCATCAACAATAAATGTTGGCTTATGGTACAAGGCAAAGGTGGTGGGAGGTTGAGCATTATAAATACATCCTAACCCTTTCCATTTTTTGATGGATGAAACACCAAAGAAGCTTACAAAATTTAAGAGTTTATCTTCACGATATTAGCTCAAATTTGTATTTACTTTTGCTTTAAGAGAGAGTTTTTATTTTGTGAGATTATACACAAAATTTACATCCTCATTGGATTAGAGGATCTAATTTGTACTCTTCTCATTATAATGAGCCAATTTTGGTGAATCACGTAAATCTTTGTGTCCCATATTTACCCATATTCTTGCCCCAATTTATTTTACTTATTGTTCATCTTGATCTCGATCCTGCTTCCGCTGTCAACTTATATCATAACATTCTTGTTTATTAATCCAAGAAGTAGGAGTTTAAACTGTAGTTAGCCACAAAAATTATTCAAGAGTTGAGTAATGATCGTCAAGAATTGAAACATAGAGGACACCTGGAGTTGGTCATCTAATGTCTCCTTATAAAAAATCTGATAAAGTCCTTCCATGGAGATGGTTTACCTTCCCATCATCCAGCTATGCACTAGATGAATCTTGGGAGGTGTTCTTTCAGACGTAAACCCATGCTTATAAAGTTGAGAGTATTGAAAGTGACGTAGTTATCCATGCTACTATTGTAATAATCTATTTTTAGAATTAAGTCTCTTAATTCTTGTTCTAACCAATCAGCCTCCAATTTCATAACAGTGAACGCCGCCATTCCCTGAGCTCATTATCTCTTTTGATTCAATCAGAAGCTCAACTAGTTAACATGGTGGAAGTTGGCAATGCTCTTCTCCAAGTTGCTATTTTCTTTATCTCAATTTCTTGCAGTTAATGAGTAGAATTCCAAGTGTAAAGCAACATGAGCTTAAGCTAAGCTTTAAAGGGCATTTCACCTCTTTAATCCACGAGAACAATGTTGGGCTTCCAATTTTGTCTCCCTTTCTCAGAGTTGAATCTATTATGCTTATTGGAAGGGAAATAAAATAAGCAGTATTATTTTTAATTACATATTTCTCTAAAATGTCATTTATGATCTTGGTTAAGATCAGTATTTTTCGATTGAACCGGTATCAATACAATTCAAAAGTTCGTAATATATTCCAATACGGTACAACCTATTTCAATAACGTTTTGTTTCTGGTACAACACATACCGACCGATATGATATGTTACACATAACAATGATTGTAATGCATATGAAAACACAATTTGGATTATACAATAATCTAGCCTTCATTGTACCAAACACCAAATCATTTTCCGAGAAAAAAGAAATAAGTTTCTTGTAAACCAGGCTAATAATTGAAAGTGTCATCCTTCAAAAGAACGGATTGCCCAACTCAAAAAACTCACCTCCTACTGATGCATATTCTCCTTATGCATAGTAGGCTCTCTGCTTAACAAGCTCAGATACAAGCTCTGACAAGAAAGGTACTAAAATGTTATAATTTGGGTTGGAACAAGAGTAAGGTGAAGATCATCAAATATCAACTCTAGCTTTAATCATCAATCTCGTGCTTTGGCAGCCAAACGGAATGTCCAGAGGTAGTATTTACAGACCTTGAAGGGAAACACGAGATTCGATGAACAAACCCTCCGTGACACTTTCCCCATTAGCTCAAGTGATTTTCACTCTTTTGGTGCTATAGATCAGCACTTGATCAAGAAGAATTGAACTGCTTCTCAAATCCCGTAAGGCATCCCAGTTTAACTGTCTTAGAAGCTTATCTCACGTCTCTCAGCAAAACATTTTCCTGTTACTGCCTGGTCTGGAAGAAGTGCAAGCCAAACTCCAGTGTCAGCCCCTTCCTCAACAGATATATTACCAGCCCAACCTGTCATTGCTGTCTTCACCCAACCTGGGCAGTAGCAATTTATATATATCTTCTCGCCATCAGGCCGGTCAGCCAGTATCTTGGCAATGAGCCTAGTGAAAGCATTAACTGCAAGTTTTGACACTGAGTAGTCGGTGAACATTTGAGGCCACCCACCTGATGTCCAAGTGCCATCTTCAACTTGCTGTAGGAAAGTAGACACAGTCCTATCAATGAATTCCTCTGACAGAATTTCCAGGTTATCAAGTTGTTCTCTCAAAGCTTTATCCTGAAGTCTCTGATTTGTGTCAAGAGAAGTACGTTTAGTATAACAGCAACAAAAACATCAACAATTTTTCAACTTTAATTGAGAACTGACATGAAAAACAAAGAGCAATTATGTATCCTCAAGAAAACTATATTCTTAAATCACTTCACATCAAATTCCTAAGTAGCATCAACAGTCTATGTATAGCAAGTAAAATCAACTTCTTTGAAACATTTCTTTGCCCTCTTTTTTTTTAATTCATTTGGACAATAACGGTGGTGTTTACGGAGAAATCACAACAATCTTCAACAAAGATTTTCCTTAGTGATAAATAACTTGTTTAAGCTGCAAAAAATGAAGAGTAAATTAGTTTCTTAAGCTTAAGAAATTTAAAAGGCAAAAAGAGGTCTAACCTGTGAACAAATAGGTACATTCTAAGGAGAAAATTCCGATTCAAGCAACTAGTGTTTTACCAGAAGCCAAAATTCATTGTATCAGACTAATAGCTCTCTATTTTTGGAACCACATTTCATAAGCAGGCACTGGATTAAACTAAACATCAAGCTTGCACAGCCTAGCCGCCGAGCAGAATCAAATTCCATTTGCTAGAGAAATCAATATGAGAGACTCGAGTGTTACTTACATTTCGTCGGCCATTCAGTTTGCCTAGCCGGGAGCTTACGTTAACAATTCGGGCACCTGCAGCAGAAGCTCTCATCAATGGAATCATAGCTTTCGTCACATTTTTGATGCCATAATAGTTTGTATCGAGAACACTCTGGGCAAATTCAACAGAATTATCCGAACCAAGATTGTGATTAACACCAGCATTATTCACCTGAAAGACAATATTATTGCATAAGCAATCAGAGACATTTCCAACACCAACACTTGTACAAAAACATCAAGCAAAAAACTTTAACATTAGCTAACATTAGCTCATTCTTAACAGCAAAATCCAAGCATGACCCACTAACCAGAACATCAATTCCCCCATAGGTTTGTTCTATCCATGTCACAAACTCTTTGATAGATGAAGAATCCGTGACATCAAGTTGACGAGAAACCACCCTGAGTCCTGATTCTTTCAACACATTGGCAGCTTCTAAACCAGCAGTATTCACTCTCGATGTGAGGACGACTGTTAGTCCATGGTCTGCAAGCTGCCTCGCAATCTCAAAACCAATTCCTCGGTTAGCCCCAGTCACCACAGCAACAGTTTCCGCTGACCACCACCTAAAAACACACAAATTTAACATTCAGGACCCTAATTGCTTCTGATTAGATAAACCCAAATCAAAACCCAAAAGGGAAATGAAAAAGAGAATAAAAGATGTAGCCTTTGATGATCAGAGTAGGGGATGGTTCGAAGCAGTGAAATCTCCTGTCGTCTCTTTTCTCTTCTTTCCTTTGCTTTCTCTTTATTTCCCATTCGTTTTCCTTTTCCTTTTCCTTTCCTATTACTTGCCCATTCGCTAGTACCACCGTGTTATTCTGTCTCCGGTCCCAATCTCCGCCGTCGTATTCCTCCAATTGCACCTCTTCAGCCTTCTCTGTGTTTCACACGCACGAGTGTTGCCATTTTAGGAGGAATTAGTTTCCAATTTTTGGTTGCGTTCCCTCAAAATATTGTTATCTTTTGATCTCATTCTTAAAAATAATTAAAATAATTAGGGTTTAAAAATTGAATTGTTATGTACATCAATTAAATATTTGAATTAAAATTTTCCACTTTGCATATATATGTTTCGAAATATTAATATTAAATAATTAATCTCATAATTTATGTAATTATTTGTATATTATTCTTATGCTTTAATCATTGTGTAACTAATATATTTAGGTTTCATGAATTAAAAAAGCGTCAATTTTTAAATTTTGATTTAATGTTTTAAATGTTTATTTAAGTATTTAAACTTAAAAAATCGTTAAAAGGTTATATAAAATGCTTAAAAATATATTGAAGCAAGAAAAAAACAGGAGAAGATTCTAAGCTTTTTCTAGTCTTAATTTGGCAGCCATTAACAACTTAAAGCATAAGTTTCAAGATACATTCAATCTACATTGAATCCTGGCATTACCTTGAAGATACATACATCGATTAATCCACACTAACTCAGGAAAGCACAGAACCGACTGACAATGTCAAGAAACTCTATACCATTGGCTTCTGAAACTTGCTTCCATTCAATGAGACCCTGGAACTACTGTTCAACCAAGTCAAATCCATCGACCTGATCAGAAGTTTATCTCACGTCTCTCAGCGAAAAACTTCCCTGTTATTGCCTGATCAGGAAGCAAAGCAAGCCAAACTCCGGTATCAGCTCCGCCCTCGGCCGATACATTCCCGGCCCAAGCCGTCATTGCGGTCTTCACCTTGCCTGGACAGTAGCAGTTGACATAAATCTTCTGACCTTCAGGTCTGTCGGATAGTATCTTAGCCAGTACCCTAGTGTAAGCATTCACTGCAAGTTTCGAAACTGAGTAGTCAGTTTGTGTCTGGGGCCACCCACCTGACGTCCAAGTGCCATCTTCTTGTTGTTCAAGGAAAGTAGAGACCATCTTGTCAATAATTTCCTCTGAGATTGTTTCTGTGTCACTTAGTTGTTGTCTCAGTGTTTCGTCCTCGATTCTCTGTCAGTACCAGCGAGAAGTATGATTGTAACAATGACATCAGAAAGCAATTACTGTTTAACACTGAACACATCACTTACATTTCGTTTTCCATTCAATCTACCCAGTCTTGAACTGAGGTTAACAATACGAGAACCTGCAGCAGAAGGTCTCATCAATGGAATCATAGCTTTAGTCACATTTTTTGTGCCATAATAGTTAGTATCAATGACCATCTTTGCATGTTCAACAGAATTATCCGATCCAAGGTTGTAATTAACACCTGCATTATTCACCTGGAAGAGATAAATGTACCTGCATAAGCAATCTAAAATAGCTTGAACATCAAACCTATAACATCTATATGTGTGACCCAACTTACCAGAATATCTATACCACCATAGTTTTGCTTTACCCACTCAGCGAACTCATTGATCGAAGAAGACTCCAAGACATCAAGTTGATGAAATGCAACGCTGAGCCCTGATTCTTGCAAGACATTAGATGCTTCCAAGCCAGCACTACTTTCTCTTGAAGTCAAGATTACAGTTAAACCATGGCCTGCAAGTTGCCTCACAATCTCAAAACCTATTCCTCTATTAGCCCCGGTCACCACCGCAACAGTTTCCGAGGACCACCACCTGAGAAACACTTGTATTTCAGAAAAAATAAAGATTCCAATACAGAAACACAAGCATTTCCCTGAATCTCATGCTTTTAAGTGAAATTAAATAAAAACCCACATGAAGAAACGAAAAGTGTACGACGTACGTACCTTTGATGATCAGAATAAGGAATGGTTCGAAGAAGGGAAATCTCTTGCAGTCTTTTGTCTCTTTTTTCCTTACTTCCCATTTTCTTTCTTCTCTTGTTTCTTGGTTATTCTTATCCTTTCCTTTTGGCTCCTATACATGGAAAGAGACGAGTTTTGAATGATTATAGCGTAGGTTTAGGAGAGCACAACAGCCAAACTCCTAAGCTGCATCAATGTTTTGAGAAGCTCCCAACTCTTCCTCTGTCCCTTACATGCAGGAGTCGAGAAGCTCGATCCACTCAAAAATGGTGGAACGCTGATTTTTAGGTCAACTTACCGAATTTTATGTTCCAAGCTCTTGTATATGAGAAGTTGCAAAATTTTGAAAGGCACATTTTTATTTAGCTAATATTCTTTAGCCTCTTGGCTCGATTTGAATTCAATATATAAACTTTGTTTTAAATGTGATTTGGGATGAATTCAGGTTAAAAAATTATTTTTCTAACTTCAAATTGAAATCGAACTTAGACTAGTTCGACTTGAAGCAACACGGTTAACTAAAATCAAAATGATCACTTGTATAACAAAACAAAGTCTTTTTATTAATTTTAAACAATATAACATCATTTTAACCTAAAACAATATAACATCACTTATATAACAAGGTTTGATTGGTATAGCCTCACTTAATCCGAAATTAATAAACATGGTTCAAGTTCGAGCTTGGTTTAGTCTGAATTTTAAAAATTTTAGAAAAAGAATATAAATTTTTAGTTTTAAAATTAAAAATATATATTTAATCAAGTTTGATCGAATTTGATCAGACTTTAGACTGTCAAAACCTAGTTGAGTTTAAGATCAAATTAGAAGTCTAAGACTTAAGCGAACTTAGAATTGAGCTCAAATTTAGATAAAACTAAGCTTATATTCCGACCCAAGTACCCAACCCATTACCACAATTAATCATATGCTAAATCACCTTAACCTACCTCTACTCATTATCATTCATACCTCTATCTTTGAGTGTGTACTTAAAACATATCAGTTTAGATCAAGTCCAAAGCCACACCTAATTAAGCGCTTGCATGCTTCCTAATAGCTAATCTTGACCTTAAGGCATGTTTCTTTTTATAATGGAGAAACCTCAGCTTATCTTAGTACAATATAGCAAATACTTGTTTTAAATTAAATTATCAAGTCAAATTTAAATAATGAGTCAAAACCTTTAAAATTAAAAATATTGGAGAGTCTCCATGGAAAACATTTTATTTATTATATTCTAAACTACAATAAGACAAAATGTCGGCCTCAGATGTACGAGTTTTTCAATGAAGTCTTACGAATTCTCTTTAAAAATGAAGAGCATGTGATGTGTGAATGCGATAGGCACTAAGTTATCGTTTTCTATATAGACAAATAGAGGGAGCATACATAATGTGTTGAAGTTGGTGTTCACACCATATTTATATATAGGATAAAAAATTAAATATAGTTTTCAATTTTAAAAAGCTTTTTCTTTTAAATTTTAATTAAAAAATAACAACAAAATATGTAGTATGATTATTATATGGGAACTAATTAAATAGTATTAATATAGCAATTTAACTTAGTTCTTAGACTGACTCCAACTAATTAAACTTAATTTAAATTATTATTTAAGATAATAACAATAAATTATTAATTTTAATCTAATTTAATTAATTTAGTTTGAATTTAAAAGTTGGATTCGATCGTTATATAAATAACAAACCACATGTTCATGTCACATAAATTTTATCTTTGTTTTTTAATTAAAATTTTGAAAGAAAATATTTTTAAAAAAATTTAAAAATAAAAAAAATTTCAGTCAAATTTAAAATTTTAAAAAAAGATATAAATTTATTGAAAACAGTTTCTCTGTTGCGTAAAGATAAAGTTGTGTATTATCGAATTTTTCCGAGTCTCGCACCTTTTTAAGTTGTTATGATGATATATTGGCTGACATTTAGAAATCCAAATAAACCAATTTCAAGAATCGTGTGTGAAAACATTTGTTAACAAAAAATAGGTGTGGAATTTGTACAATCCAACGTGATATTGGATTTAGGCATTCATGATTCATGTTGTGTAGTGAATAACTCCAAGCTTCCAAATGGAAAATTCTGGTTGGTGATGAGTGTTCGCTCTCTTATCCGACGTCGTTTTCTAGGGGCCACAAATGCAAATAATTGTCAGCCAAACAGTAGAATCTCCTTTTTGGGTTACTATTTAGAATATTTTTTAAATTAGCTTACATAATTTTGTGATATTTGAACTTATTTTTTATAATTTTTCAAAATTTTTAAATTTTATAAAATTATAAAAATAATTTTTCGTCAAATATGTTTTACTGATTATTCATTATAAAACTAAGGAAAATTATATTTTAAGATTTACTTAATTACTTATCCGAATATAGATAATTTAGAATTTATAAATTCTAATACTTCACCCCATTTTTCTATTATGATATTTTGGTTGCTTACCTCACGTGGGATGTGAAAGTCCTGTCAAATATATTTATCCTAATTAATTTTCCTGTTTAATTTTACAAACTTTTTGATGATGTAAACATAGTCATAAACTTGGTGATTAAGGAAAATCGGTCATTAAAAAACTTATCTCCAATCGTCAAAATCTTAAATTGTTCAATTTTTTAGTTTCGTTTTTAATTTTTCGATTTGATTTATTTTAATAATTTTTGTTGTAAAAAATTGATCAATTTATTAACTAATTAGTTAATTTTTATAAATTAATAAATTTTTATAAATCAATTACTTTGTATTTAATAATTTTCTTTTTAATTAAATTTCAAATTTTTTAATAAATAAAAACAAATTTTTAATTGTTTTTAATTTTCAAATTTATTTTATTTTTAATTTTATAATAATTTAATCATGCTTAAAGTCCAATTTTCAAAACGATAAGAACGAATGTCCTTTAACATTTGTCAGCTATGTTAATGTTTCAGCCACATGGTTCCAAACTTTGTGCATTTTTAGACCACCCTAGGCCCCTCGATTGTCCCATCAATGGCGTCATTGATTGCGTCGCCAACTCAAAGACGTGGAGCACTCCCTGTCTTCATACGGGTTAGTGAGAGATGCAAGGATTTCACACGTTTGTTCAGGATTTTGGAGGAGGCTGGCTTCTACACGTAACCCATCATCAAAGGGACCCTTAAAGGCACAACCTTTGCTTACTTATTCCAACTTAAGAGTCTTCCAAGCTTTGGGAACCGAAGGCTCTGTGGTTTACTGACAGCACAGAGTAGCTATTATTTTTGGGTACGGTGTTTTGTTTACCGTTCTTGATTGGTGCATCTGATTTGAGTAGGAAATTGGTGTTAACGTAAACATTTTCCTTTTCTTTTTGTTTCATCTCTGGATTCATTTCCACTTTCGGGAACTCAAAGTTCAACGATGAGGCCATAGCAGAACATAATTTTTTCGAAATTTTCAGTTGTAACAGTCATTAATGATGGACCCTTTTGGTTTTTGATGTTCTCTGTTTGTTTCTGAAACTTTTCACCTGATTCGACTTCGAGAAACTTTATAGTTAATACCGTTGCATAGTTTTTATCTTATTGCTGAGTTACTGGATTGTGATTTTCCAAGCGTAATTGGATTTCCTTGTTTTTGTAGTTTTGCCATATTATGCAGTTCAGCTGATGTCTTGAAGCTGACAGGAACAATGGTGTGCTATTCTGGACGGTGCTTGCTTCCGTTGGCTATAGTGCTTCTGGCTCTTTTCAGACCTTATGCTCGAGCATCTTCTGAAAATGGAATTAAGGTCAAATCAGCAACTTTCCTGTCACCCCTTTTTGTGTTAGGACCAGGATCGGTGGAGAACAGGTACTATTACAATATTGAATTCCCTAGAGGTCATATTGCTCTCAAGAGCTTTAATGGGGAAGTAGTTGATGAGGCTGGAAATCCTATTCCCCTTCATGAAACTTATCTTCATCACTGGGTTGTTGCAAAATATTATCAGAAGATTGAAGGACGGGATGGGAACAACTCAGATTACATTTTGGCAAGGAATAGTGGAATATGCCAAGCTGGTGTTCTTGGACAGTACTTTGGTCTTGGATCCGAAACAAGGAAAACAGCTACATATGTTCCAGACCCTTATGGAATAGAAATTGGGAATACTGCTGAGATTCCTGCAGGGTATGAAGAAAGATGGTTGCTTAATGTCCATGCAATCGATACACGAGGTGTTGAAGATAGACTGGGATGCACAGAATGCAAATGTGATCTTTATAACATAACAGTCGATGAATTTGGTCGGCCTATAAGGCCTAGTTACGATGGCGGTCTGTTATGTTGCTATGATCACACACAGTGCAAGCTAAAACAAGGCTTTGAAGGAGCCAGAAGAAACCTTTACTTGCGATATACTGTGCATTGGGTTGATTGGGATAGTTCAATTGTTCCAGTTAAAATATATATACTCGATGTCACTGATACTGGGGAAAGAATCAATGGTTCCACAGAAAGTCGTGGAATTGTTGGCTGCCATGTAAGTAGACTTCCTTATTCATGCATCCCTTGTATAGTTCTGGATAAAACGACTAATTGACTTCCATATTCATGCATTCCTTGTATAGTTCTGGATAAAACGACTAATTCATGATGCTAATTTTCTCAGCTATCTTAAACTTTCGTAGAAAGCAATAGCAATAGCAATAAAAATACAAAATACAATTAGTGAGTGTTGAATCCTATCTAGTCCTATGCAGAGCACGGACACTACTGTTGCAGGTGGACCAAATTCTTCTGCTATGATTGTATACAAATCAAAACATCGTTACAATATCCTCTTCTTTCCATGTGAATTAAGATTTTCTAACTCCTTTTATATGTTTTGGGGGGGTCATCTCATGGAATGTGTCAATTTTATATCTTATAGGGATGCTGAATGCTACCTTTTATATGCAGGTTGAATACGACATTGAACCTTGTGCCATTGGTCTAGCCAGTGATAATTGCATTGATGTCAAAAGGACTAGCATGACCATGCCAACTAGTGGTTATGTTATCTACGGAGTTGCCCACCAGCACACTGGAGGGATTGGTTCAACTCTTTATGGAGAGGTGATTCTTGGTTTATGTTGTACGTTTTGATGTTGTAAAACCTTGACATGATCCTTCATGAAGCTGGAGGTAAATTGTAATGTCTGACTACAAGAATTTTTCAGGATGGACGCGAAATATGCACATCGTTACCAAGTTATGGTCAAGGAAAGGAAGCAGGGAATGAGTCCGGGTACATTGTAGGAATGTCTACCTGTTATCCTAGGCCAGGCTCTGTAAAGGTTTCTGAAGGAGAGAAACTTGTTCTTGAATCCAACTACAGTGCAACCATTAAGCACACTGGAGTTATGGGCCTTTTCTACATGTTAGTTGCAGAACAGGAACCAAAGACCGGGGCCTTTAGGCATGTTGGTCATCATGTAAAGTTCTCTGCTACACCATGTTCTACATGTATTTCTGCAGAGAAGCTTTTGATACATGTAACAGAATGACCAAGAACTTGAAGACATTTTTCCCTTGTTCATACTGATCAATGGAACCAAGGATAGTGTTTTAACTTATAACTAATGCTATTCATGTCGGTTGTTGCAGGTGCATGAAAACTTGAAGCTCTCAGCATATGCATGGCCAACGGTAGTTTTGTTTGGGTTAGTAATGTTCATTGCTGTGGTTGCACGTTCTTGGTTGAAGAAGGGAAGAGAAGATGGCTATCAACCTATTTTAGCATGAAGCTACATACACCTGCTTGGCCATGTACTTGCATAGCATAAATAATGTAGCCTCCACGTACAATACTTACTAATAGAAGTTTTGCACATTTTCACCAATTCTTGATGATATGAGAGCAAAAGGAGCCAAAGGGCATCTCTAAGCACAACGTGTCCAAAGTTGGCAAGGTAGAAAAAAAATAAAGTTCCATCTAGGCTCAGCTTAAATTCAACAAATAAAGTTTAATTTAGACGGACTTTTAGTAAATTTAATTTTGATCTAGAATCGAAATTTTGATCGAGTTTAGACTATTTGGTCTGCTTAAAGTTTGATCTAGTTAGAGATCGAGCTTCGCACTAAACTCATGCTTATAAAAATAATTAGCCTATCCATCTCTTCCGATTGGCAATTGATGATGAGTATAATTAGTCAATTATACAAAAGCTTAAATCAGTTATAAATGTTGGAATTGGAAAAGATTTAGAAGTTGAAGTTCATTTTTAGTTGAATACAACTTTAGATACAGTCAATGTCACAACTTGCGCTTTTCTTTTTTTTTTTTTTGGACTTAAGGAGATTAGACGCAATTTTATATACCAATATGTTTCGGTCTTGTGTAATTTTTAGATAAACAAATTGTGAAGATAAGGTATCGAATACAAACCTGTTTTATACTTTGTCTATTGACGTTGAAGTTTTTTTAATAAACACGATCATGTCATGGGCTGTGTAGATTGATGAAACTTTAATTATTGTCTAGTTTTTCAGGAATATTTTTATTAGTTTTCATCATCTTTGTTTTTAGAGCTTTTCTCGCCAATTTTTGAAATAATTTCTAAAAATTAAAAATATAAAATAATTTTTTTAATTAAATTTGGGTCTGAATTATCCAGATCAATCTTACCTAAGACTCGAATCTTTTACAATTTTGTTTTGTTTAGAATAATTGAGTTTTGAGTCAATTTAGACTCATTAAAACAACTAAATTTAAGTCCATATATCAAAAATTGACATTCCTATTTGTCTGTTGAGATCTTCTTTTTTTCTCTTCGTTGTTTCATTCCAGATTGTTCATATGGTAGTATGTCTCTTTCCTTCTTTTCTTGACCATTAATTCTTTTGAGATTTTATAGTTACAAAGTAGAAATCTTTGTTTGAGTTTGCTTAATTAAAGAAGTAAAAAGTGGAAAAAATACAAAGGAGTGTGAGATTAGTATTACCAAACGGCCTTCAATATTTTACTAATGGTATTTCTACACATTTTCTTCAATTCATCATAACATGGAAACAAAAGGACAACTTAAAACACAATTAGGTGTCCATAGTAAATAAAAAAATCTAAATAAATAAATTTAATTTAATTTAAATTAGATTTCGGTTAAAATTTCAGCTTAAATAATAATAAAAAGTTTTAAGTTGGGATTGGAGCTCAAAGCATAGCTTTATCCAAATTCAAGTTATAAGTCTAAATTTTAACTAAAACTCGGTGAAGTTTAAACTTTTTAATGATGACTAATTTTAAAATGCTAAACTTTTTTAAAAAATTTTAATTTGGCACCTAAATTTTAAAAATTTTCAATTGAGTAATCAACTTTTTAAATCCTTAACAATTTAATTCAAAACGATAGTTTTTGCTGTCGTAACTAATAAAAGAGCATCTACATAGCATTTAGTTGATAAGCTACGTTATCAAAAATAACTTTTTGATCTAATATAAGTTTTAAAGGGTTAATCACTAAATTGAAAAGTTTAATACTAAATTGAAAAAATCTTAAAAATTAAATATTTTTAAATATGTTATCCTAAATTTATAATCTAGCCCAACTTATTACTAATCTTGTGAGCTTCTGACTTCCAAACTGCCTTGCCTCAATTTCTTCTTTTGTGCTTACTCTTTTCTTAGGATGTTGATATAGTAATGAAAGTAAACTTTTATAACTTTGACCAAACTTAAGATTAATGGGTTAGATATTAATTTATCCATCTTTGGATCGTCATATAGTGAATCCTTTGAAAGATTCAAGTAGACCCAAAAATGAATTAATAAAATAATATTATTTTGATCCATAAATTTTAAAATATAACAATTAAAATAACATGATTTTAATCTTATATCAAAATAATGTTATTTTTAAACCGAATTTATATTGCATGTACAAATGATCGGATTATGTTTAGTTCTATTTCTGATTCAATTCGACTCGGCCAACACATAATGTGCAGATCCAAAATTAAACGTATTTAAGGAAATAAGGACAATAGTCAAATAAATTTGGTAAATTATATCTTAATTCAAAAGTTAATAAAACTGGTTATTATAATATCAATTTAAATTATAAATATATCAAATATATAAAAAATTATTTTTTTATAAACATAACTTATGATTTACTTGACTGCTAACGTTGTTGTTTTAATATTTTTTTCATGTTAATAAAAATATTTTAAAATTCAATTAAAATGCAAAACAAGCCTCGATGCTCAAAAGATGAAGACTAATGCTAAGATACTTTCAACTATATTAACAAATTTCCTAATTATCATACATAAATAAATTTAACTTGTTTTAGAGAAAAAAAATGTATCTATGCAATAGTTTGACACATTTTCTATTTTTATAATTTTATTTTTATAGTCAATATACTCTCATTTATTAGTTTCAAAAAATCATATGTACTTTCTGTTAAGGAAAGTAAAGTCAACCATTACATCAAATTAGGATATTCCTCCAGTTAGGACAATCAATAGTTGTCAAATCTGTATTTATTTGTTTCTATTTGTATAGGACTCTAAATAGAAATTAATCGTTTACATGCTTTGTTTTAGGAGTTTTTTTTTTGGTCATTGTAGTGTATATATATACGTTCTCTTTTTGTCATCAGTGATATAAGAAAAGTGTTTTTCACTTATTCTTTTCATGGTATCAGAGCAGCCACGCTCTTGATTTCTTTTAAATAAAACATATTGCCCACCTTCCTTTAGCCAACATCTATGGCAGGGAAAGATGATACTCAAAGCTCAGCCAAGCCTGAAGCTAACAAATTTGACAACCCAAATGATCCCTTCTACCTGCACCAGTCAGACCAACCTAGTCTTGTACTCGTACACAATTGTTGAATGAAGAAAATTACAGTACCTGGAGTCATGCCATGCTCATGGCTCTTAGCATCAAAAACAAAGAAGGTTTTGTCAACGGTACGATCAAACAACCATTGGACAGTTCTCTTGAAGAATACCAACAATGGAAACGTTGCAATAATCTTGTAAGAGCATGGATTTTTAACTCAATATCACCAGATATTGGAGCAAGCATAATATACATTAATAG
>JAOQMM010000007.1:16314875-16333301 GCA_027563515.1 Erythroxylum platyclados
CTTGGGTTTCTAGAAAACTTTTATTTTGGAAAATAAGATTTCTGGAAAACTTAGTTTGAAGTTTGCCATGTTTATTCATTGTTTTTGAAAGCATACAATCATCGCCTACCCCATCCTTTCGTTTTCTACTTTTGAAAAACCCGTTTTACATTTCTAGAAAAACAATATTTTATGCCTCCCTTTTTAAGCTTCTAAAAGCCTTATTTATTATTTTTACTACTAGAAATTTGAATTAATTGCATGCTTCTGTTTCTTAATGTTTCTGAAACTTAAGAAAACCCAAACGTATGTCCCCATAGTTATAGGAATCTGGACAGACTTGGTTTTGAGAAAACTTGTGTTCTGAATTGGTATTGATTAGAGATTTGTTGAAGGATGTGTGTCTGAATTGTGTGTGCTTTTGGGTGCATTTTATTTGAATCAATGGCAAGAGACACCAAGCGTCTCCTCCTGTGATGAACCTTCACCAGTAGTGGATTGCTGCTAGTGAAGGAGCAAGCCATTGGCGTTAATCACCACTGGCAAAGGCGATAGCCTTTAGATGAAGTTAGATGCCTAAAGGAGACATATTAGGCAGTAGGAGGAGCACAGGTGGAGATGTAAAGCAAAAGAGAAGTAGACCATGACACCAAAAATAGAGAGGTGGTGACACGAACGAGAAGCAATCCTAGGCAGTGCAGAACGAAGAGGCAGATTTTTCAGTAGTTGATGGTCAGACGCTCTCATAAAAGCACTACATGCGCCTAGGCATGACATTTGTAGCCCAGCCCAGCCTGTGTTTTGCCCGGGTTGCCCAAGCTACGGGCCGAGTCACAGGCTAAGACCCGTCGTCCGGTGCGGCCCACAGGCCAGGGGCGGGTCGAGGACAGGTCAGTCTGGCCCAACCTATGGCCTGCCTCCAACGTACAAAACGACACCGTTTTGTTAAATATTAAAAAAAAAAAGGTCGACGGGCCGAACCGGGCCGATCAGCTCATGGGCGGCCGAGCCACAGGCCGGCCCATTGCCATCCCTACATGCACCTCATAGAAAAGTTCTGATTCGTTACAGCCCTCATTCAATTTTATTTTTTCAATTTTGTGTGTTTTAAGCCTTTCTTTTAATTAAATTAGGTAAATTAAGACTAAATTGGTTTAAATTTATAATAAAGAATTAAAAAATTTCTAAATTTTTGAAATTGTTTTCAAAAGAGTAATTTTTATAAGGAATATTTTTGAAACTTAGGAATTATTAAATTAAATTAGTTATCAAATTAATAATTAAAAATAAGCAAAGGTGTAAAGGGTTATCTTTCATAATTAGATTATATTAGATAAATTAATATAATCAGATTATATTAATCAATATGAGACTTTGATTTTTAAGTTAAATAGATTATTTTTAATTAGATGAAGATTAATAATCAAATTGATCCCTAATTAATATTTTAGAAATTGCTTTTAGAAATTAAATTAATTGAATTTCAATGAGATTGGAATTAGTAATTAATTAGAATACTTTAAAATTGAAAAGTTTATTTTCTTAAGTAATGGACAAAGATATTTCTTGATTAAAATTATTTATTTCAATTTAATTGAAATAAGATACGTTTATTATTTTAGAGAGTTATTATTTTACTTTATTCAGAAATAATTTATTTATTAATTTGAATAATAAGTTTCTTAATTAATTAGAAAAAGGATATTTTCTTGATTAACTTTAGAAAAATGTTTTCATTTACTAATTGAGAAAATGAGCCTTTTTTGATATTTTAGAAAATATTTTTTCAATTTAACAAAGAATTATTTTCTAATTAATTAAGAAATTAAGCTCTAAAATAATATAATCGACTCTCTTAATTGAGTTTAAAATGTTCTATTTAATTTTGAAAGTTGTTCCCTTTTGAAACTTTAAAATAATTTCCTAATTAAGGAATTCGATTAGAAATAGTTTTTTAATTGGATTAGAATATGATATTCATAATTTTTATAAAAAGAAAATTTTCTAAATTATAATAGGTAAAAAGAATAATTTATTAAAAATATTTTCAACTAAATTCATTAAAGAGTCAATATGATTGGAAATGGTTTCTAATCAAATTTAAAAGTTGTTTTCAAATTAAACTGAATTTCTATTTAGAATATAAGAATTTGATTTATTTAGGAATCGATGACTTAAATCTAATTTAATTATTTAAAGAGTTGGAAATATTGGTTTAGATTATAGAAATTATATTTATAATTATAACTAAACAATATTTCATGCTTATAATTTGATTATATTTGTATGATGAATTGCATGTTTAAAATGAATGAAATTTTACATATAATGTGTGTGTTTGATGAGACCATCAAAAATTAAACCCCTTATTAAAACATTAAGTACACGTTGAGAATGTGATCGTTGTCTTCTATTATTTAAGAATAAAACTAGAATTTTATTTATTGTAAGGTTTGTTGAGTGACTCAAGACCTCTTTGTCCTGAATATGTTTTATCTTAAATTAATGGGTTCTACTTAACTAAATTTATATAATTTAGATGACTGACTCATAATCATATAAATTTAAAGGCATGATAGGAATAATATATCATATATATTTTGATAAGAGTTGTCACCTAACGGATCTAGGAGTCATATGAGATGTGATTGATAAGGATGTTATCTACCAAATTTAAGTTTAGTTAGCTTGTTGAGTGACTCAAGAACAACTAAATTTAAATGAGATCCTAGCCAACTAGAGAGATTAAAGTAATCTTCTGAATAATAGTGAGGGTTGTTATTTTGAATAAAATAGTGGAGTAACTAAATAAATGAATAAAATTCTGATCTTATTTAGTTGTCACGACATATAGCCAATTACTTAATTTTCTACATTTATATTTTGCTCTAAGTAGAAATGACCTTTTTTTAATATAGTTGATACAAAATTGTTAGTAAACCAAATTTCTTGGACATGTGATTTTGTTTGAGAAGAGTTCTCAAAGTTAGAAAGAAAAATGTATGTCTATTGTGTAATTTTGCTACAATCACTATTGAGGATTTGGTGACAAAGTCTTAGAGATGTATCAATATCACATAGATGACAAAATGTGATGATATTTTGAGTTAATTAATGTCTCATAAACTTTAATGACAACAAGTTAGATGGATGTCAACTCTAAGATAACATAATGCAAATAGTTACATGAAGTGGAGATGTAAGGTATAGAACCTTGATGAATTTTTTTTACTTAATTTAGCCTATTAATAGTATAAATATGGACAAAAATTAAATGCTTTAGATTAAGTATGATAAAAGTTTTCAAAAGAAGAAAATGATTGCATGATTTTTCTTATCAATATATGATATGATAAAAGATCATATATATTTCTAATTCATACTTTTAAGTATTTGATACTGAATTTGGATTCAAAATTATTGCAATGTTTAAGGCATAGTAAGGAATTTGATCCAAGTTTATATAAATAGTTTGTGTGTGTTGAATCAAAGGAGACTTATACTTAACGTAAATGGCAAGAATACATAATTTGACTATCAAAACTATCCTTTAGGCCTTATTGATTAAATCAACATAATGAGAATTATAGAGTTACATATAAGGATATATGTATCCTTTTGATTATGAATCATATGAAACTTATTAAGTTAAAGAATTACCAAATCAACCTTTGGTGAAAGGATGATGATGGTATTAAGTTGTTAAATTTATACATGTTATTTGTTGGAATTAATAACAATTCATAAAAGGATGGACACTTATATTTTATTATATTTGTTGATGAATTGATATGATATGGTCATATGTATTAATTGAAAATTTGATTTGAAATTTTAAAAAATTCAAAGTGTTTAAATTTTAAGTAGAAATTAAGCATTAAGAATGTGGAATCACTTCAATCATTCAATGTGATTAATATGGTAAGATTTAAATTTTCTAGGTTAGCTATAGGGATTTGGATTCTTTAATACCTCCACAACCAAATTTCATAATGATATAGATTTATGTAAAGAAGTAAATTCAATATGGGATATTGGATGCTATAATATTTATTTCTTCTATAACTAAGCCTAGTACAATAACTTATCTTCAAAAGTTTCAATTAAATCAATTAACAATATTTTATGTTTTATATAGAATGATAAGACTTTAAAAGAGTTGAAGTTAATGATTTTGGGATGAGATACTTAGTTAAAGCATATATTATCCATCAAGTTTAGAACTAAATCATATAATAAAAGGTTATAAGATATCCAAATGAGTTAGATATAATCTTACAACCCCCATTAAACAAAATGTTTGCTTTAATGCATACTTATAAAAGAATGGTTCTCAAGATAAGTAGTGTGAGTAAGATGAAGTCTGAAAAAATTCTCATACATCCAAATGGAACAAATGTCTTTGTTGATACATTATGTGTAGTTGAAAGGTTACAAGATGTTGAAAGATTCATTTTCATGATGAATTTAAAGTGTTTGTCTTGGAAATGATTTTATATTTTTTATGTCTACAAGAAAGATAGTGAGAGTATAGTTGTACTCTTTAGTAGGAGTATATAGAGAGTAGAGACATATTTCTAAAAAAAACATATATTCAATTGTTAAAGATATGATAGTCCAAGAACAACTCTTATAAGATATGAAAAGGTAATAACTTGATTATGATAATTAGATCTATAGAGATAGATAGATATAAAATTTATTAACCTATTTTATTCAAAGTACACATATAATACGTTAAAGGTATTTCATATTTGATATTTATCAAGTACTAAAGATATTCACTATTCTATATATGAGTTGGTGTTTGAATTCAAGGTCATGTAGATATTAATTTTAAAAATAAGTCCTAATTAAGATATATTTCACTTAAAACAATATTATTTTGAGATTGAAAAGGATCCAATTTAGCATTTATTGCTAATCAAGCTATAATACATTTTTCATTTGGAAGAAACAATAATTTTGTAATGAAATTGATATAGTTCTTTGCATTGTTGAAACAATAATATACTGTAGAACATTAAAGTCATTGTGCATGTGAAAGGAGCTAAGATCTCATAAAAATCCAAATATGTATTAGGCAATTTTATTTAATTATAATGATAATTGAGATAAAAGTTATAAGATTTAAGCAAGTGCCCACTATAAAGAATCTTGTAAAATTCTCTCACTAAACCACTATCTAGCAATAAGATGATCAACATATAAAGATATGGTATAAGATACTTAGCAATTGAATTAGTACAAGTGAGAGATTATTGGTTTATACTCTATAGCCAATCAGTTGATTGTAAATTTAATGACATAATTTTAAAGGCATTCTATATCTCATACATATTCGGATGTATATGATAAAGTCTATAGGATAAATGTACATTGCAAATAAAATTATGATGAAGTCATAATTATGAGACTTATAGTGCATTTATGTATTATTCTTAAATTGTTCCTAGTCATTATTCTATTTTAAAAAGACTAGAAAACATTTTGTTTATTTCTTAGAAAGGAAGTAATCGATCTGATAAAGTATAGAGATACTTAAACAAATGTGTGGATGCTTATTAGAGAATGAGTTCACTGAATTAACCGATTATAAGGATCTTAAAAAGAATATTACTGATGTGTCTATAGATTCCCTCATTATGATTATTGTATTTTTTTAATATTATGATTATTGTTTAATTGATCCTTAGACATAGGGTTACCAAAATATCTCATGTGAGAATTACTATATTTTGATACTACTTATAACCTAATATATTTAGGGTAACTCAATTGGTAGTACTTGGATATAATATAAATCATATTAATATAGTTCATTAAGTCAATAAAGGATTTGTCGCTCTAAAGTAATTAAAGAGAATGTTCCATTGTTCTTAATTAGTAGTAATTTAAGAAATTCTCTAGTCATAGTGAATCGAGATTTGAAAAGGTGTTTTCAAATATCAATTATTAATTAGTAAAAATGAACACGATTGGATTTTAAAAAATAGACACTAATTCTATACTCTATGTCTAATTAGAACATCGGATGAGGTAATGATTAAATTATACATTATAACTATGTATAGACAAGTTGAGTTAAACCACTTTAATATTTTCGATATTTAGGTAGTCATGACATATTGTTAAATGTTAATCTTGATTTATAATTATAAATTTTTAATTAAAGAACCAAAGAAAAATTAAAAGAAGTTTTAATTTATCTAAATTCAATTATAAATTATAAATATAATTTATAATCACTACCAACATATTAAAAACTTAATGGGTCACGTATAAAAGAGCAATTTAAAAAAATTAATTTGAATTAAGTTAGACTTAATTATGAAGTTTGAGAAACTTCAAGAATCAAATATGAGATATTTGATTTTCTTAAAATTAAATTTAAACATTAATTTTAATAAGAAAAAATCTTAATTTCTTTTTCTATAAATAGGAAAAAGTATAAGGGAGCTAGTTTTCCTGTCCTTTACTCTCAAGTATTGAGTTTTTTTCCTCTTTAATATGAATATTATTAGAGGCTGGACACATAAACAACTTATAGTTGATAATTCAAGAAAAATTTATGTAGAAATCTAAATAAACTATAATTCAATTCTTTTATTTATAATTCGTATTTATCAATTTATTTAATTAAACAGATCTAATTGGAGATAGCATTGTGACATTGTTGATTGATGTCTTGAGGAGCATGGCGACGAGTGACAAGTATGTCCCGGAAGGATGGTGGCCTGTTAGGGAGACTACCTACTTGGCTTGAAGGTTCTCTCTATTTCTTGCCCATTTCAAAAGTTTACTTGAATATTTACGAAGGTTCAAGCTTATCTGTGATATTTGACATTAACTTAGCAAGTTGATGGTTCTTTTGACTTCTTTATTCTTTCTTTCAGCTTGGTAGCAAAAGAATTGGGATACTAGGCCTTGTAAGAATTGACTCTGAAGTGGCCAAAAGGCTGAGTACTCTTGGATGTAACATTGCCTACATTTTTAGGAAAAAGAAACCATTAGCTCCATTTCCTTACTATGAAGGTGTTCACAACCTCGCGGTTAATGGGGACATACTTGTTGTTTACTGTAAACTAAATGAACAAACTGTAATACATAACAAGAGCCTTAGTTACACGCTCAGAATGCAACGTTAAAAGGAAAAACAGAGATAAACACGATTCGCACCTAATTTTATATCCATGAATTTGAACAAGCTTTTCAGAGCTGAAATGATCCTGATTCCATGACAGTATTCACGGAAGTTGATCATCGAAATGTCGTTAACGTCTTTCTACAGTTTTCTTAAAACGTGAGCGCTCTTAACGGGTTCGAGAATCCAGATGCTCACGAATTACTTAAGCAATTGCAGGTGACCTTAACCTCTATATATAGCTTCTATATCGCGCTTCCTCATCATAGGCCCAATATGGGTTCAGTCCATACTAATCAGGGTCTATTTTCCCCCTGGACTTCGACCCATTAATGTGAATCCTTTATTGGGCCACTTTATTGTCTTTATCTGGATCAAATTACGTAACTTAACCAATAAGTTATTGAAAATTGATAAAATGCAATTAATTGTTGTCCACTAAATGGAAAATTGTCTAACATTCTCCCCCTTAGATAATAATTAATTGCGTTACTAACTTAAGTTTAAAAAACCAGTTCAAATTACGATTAAGTCACGTTACTGTATTAGTCGACTAGGTTTAAAAACAAAAACATTTGATCCAAAGATAATGAAAGTTCATCATTCTATCCCACAAGGTTTTTAATACCGAAAGATATCAAACACATGTGTTATGTGTGACACAGGTCCAATATAATCATACATATCTAATGCCTCACTAGCATGAATGAGAAAATGAAGTGTAGCAAATTAGGATGATACCCGTATGATCTAATATGTATCATTTTACTGTTTATAGGTCTCGATTTCTCCAAACCTTATGCTAAAACGCAACAAAGAAATTTGGTTTTCTCTCACCGAATGCTAAACTACATCAGAGAAAACCTTTATGTTCTCTAACTGAATGCTAAACTGCATCAGAGAACCTTTAAGGGATTGAATACTTATATCCCCTTATGTCATGTTAAAATCCATGGATATACATATTAAACTGTATGTGTCCTTATGACATAGCCTCAAGGTCAATCCATATATATGCCCAATGACCTTTAAAATACTTAAGGTCGACACAAATCATAATAATTTTAAATGTATTATGACAATGTATGATAACACGTATTACTGAGGATAAACGATGATCATCTTTATTGATAAACCACCATACTGTCATAATACATCAAAATGTATAATCATACAAGGAGCAAACATAACGATCCCTAACTAACAGTGTTTAAGGACTTCAATACACTCATACTATATACATGTTTTTTCAAACACATGTGGGCGAAGTCTTTTAGTTAAAAAATCGCTTAACATTTCCTCAGTCCTCAAATGCTTCACCTCAATGCCACCTTTTTGTATCAACTCTTTTGTAGTCAAATATTTGACCTCCAAATGCTAAGACCCTGTGATATTCCTATTGTTGTTCCTAAACAACATAACAGTAAGAATATCACAATACAACCAAATGGGTCTAGCTACTGAATCAACCACAGACAACTCAGAAATCAAGTTTCTAAGCCAAATCAATTATGAAGCAGCCCCATAGCATGCTACAAACTCTACATGCATGATCGAGGAAGTCACCCATGTCTACTTGACACTCTTCCAAAACATTGTACCATCTGTAAACTTAAAGCTTTATCCTGATATGGACTTCCTATCTTCTGGAAACATAGCTAAAATTTGAATACAGATTCTTTACGAGATTTAGACTGTTGACTTTTCTATATGTCAACATATAATCCTTGGTTCTCTTTTAAGTATCTTAACACTTGTTTAACTGCATTCTAGTGGTCTATCCTTGGGTTAACTAGATATTGACCCAACAATCCAATAGTAAATGCAATGTCAGGCCTAGTGCACACCTGGGCATATGTCAGGCTACCAACTACACTAGAACATGGAATATTCCTCATAGCCTCTCTCTTTATTTCATTCTTTGGACACTATGCCAAAGATAATCCTTCACTATAAGAGATTGGTGCTACAACAGGCTTATAATCAGCCATATTAAAGCTTTGTAACACTCGCTCAATGTATACACTTTATGAGAGCCCTAATGAGTGTTGAAATCTGTCCTAGTGAATTTGAATACCTATGAAAAAAGATGCTTCATCAAGATCTTTCATGTCAAAATGCTTAGCCAAAAGTTACTTAACCTCTTGCAAGATGGACAAGTCATTTGACACAAGCAATATATTATCCACATACAATAATAGGAAGATAAATTTGCTCCACCTGACCTTATGATACAAGCTTTCAACTTTATTTTCTATGAAGTCAAAAGAGGTCGAAACCTCATCAAATATAAGGTACCACTTTCGAGAGCTTTGATGTAAACCATATATTGATTTGCTTGACGTACAAACCATATTAGTTCTATCTGGATCCTGAAATCCTTCAGATTGTACCATTTAGACCTCTTCATAAAGATCTTTATTCAGGAAAGTGGTTTTGACAACCATTTGATTTTACTCTATATCATCATGAGCTACAATTATCATAATCACTCGAAATGTATCCTTCGAGGATATAGGAGAGAAGGTAACATTAAAGTTAAACCTTTCTCTCTGAGTGAACCATTTGGCAACTGTGTGAGCCTTAAATCGCTGAGTTTTATTCTGAAATCCTTTTGGTCTTTCAAACTCATTTACAATTAACAGGTTTGCAATTCTGTGGCAAATCAACTAGCTCTTAGACTTTATTAGGCTTTATGGATTGCATCTCATCATTCATTGCATCCCATCACAAATCTGCATAAGGTCCAGAAACAACTTCTGAAAAAGTAACTGGGTCCACAACATGTCCAATATCATAGTCTTTTTCATCCAAATAGACTATGTAATTAGATGGGATAGCATGTTGTTTCATTCTAGTGGATCTACACAACTGCATTGGTTCTTGTACCTTAGGAACCTCTGTTTATACAAGTATGGGTACCAGTTCCTATACAAGTGTAGCACTAAGACCTTGATAGTAGTGGATACAAAATAACTATAATATCCGTCCTCTATCACCTGAGGGGTGAGAGGGCCCACCATCATTAGAGACATCATATTCTAGAAACTTAGTGGTTTGTGATTTCACTATTCTGGCCCCTCCTTTTCTATAGCAAAATATGTATCCTTTAGAGTGATTAGGATATCTAACTAAACAACAATGAGTAGAACGAGCTTGTAATTTGCTTTCATAAGAATTATACTAATGCATCTCAACAGGGTAGCCCCATACACTAATATGTACAAAGCTGGTTTCCACCTTCCAGATAATTAGGTAGGTTAGTCCTGTTTTACATTAACTTCTTTATGTCCTTTAGGGTGTGGTTACGCCTTTCAGTAACACATTATTTTGCTCAGGACTATCCGGTATACTAAGTCACTATTCCAACTAATTTCATATATTTGGCAAACAGACCTTTTCATGTCCTAAAACATCATGCTTGTCATAATACTCTTCCCCACAGTCAGATCTGACTATCTTGATGGATTTTCCAAATTGGTTCTCAACCTTCAATCTTAAAGATCTTGAACTCATCAAGAACTTCAGACTTCTCCTTAAACAAGAACACATAAATTGTAACGGAAATAATCATAACAAATGTCAGAATATATCTAGAATTACACAATGCAACTGTATAAGGTCTACTGATACTCATATGTATTAAAACCAACAAGCCAGAAGCACGAGTTGACCTCTTTTTCTTAGTCAACTTACCTCTACAATAGTCAACACATGTTTCCAGATCATAAAATCCAGAGTTGTGAGAATGTTATCCTTAATCAATCTCTCAACCCTAGCTCAAGAAATGTGGCTTAAACTTTTATGCCACAGCATGTATGACTTATCTTTTATCAAGTTTCTCCTTTTTCATGACTTGTTCAGTAAGACTCGAAGAAGCATATATCTAATTCAGGGCAAGACACATTCTTTATAAACCATATGATAAGAAAGTTGTACCAATATGATTTGTATTAAACAACAACTATATAACAAAAGCATTAATTACAAAAGTTTAACCTTAATTATCCAAAATTGATACAAAGATCAAATATAAAATGTGTCGTGTAAAACTAAAATCAACTTTGCAGTAAGGTTCAAAACATACATCCCCTATAGATATTACATCCGCTTCTTTATTACTGTCAACCGTCAGTTTGTCCTTCCCTTTAGTTGGCTCTATCTTAGATATGAATCCCTGATGGTTTATGTTTTTATTTCCAGGCCTTATACTGCTGGCATTTTTATATCCAGGGGACCTTTACCTACACTGGATTGATCAGCATCAACATGTGAGAAGATTTAGACTTTCTACCTTTGAAATTAGCCTTCAACTTTGCCTTCCCTTTGGTTGTTTCGAGGACTGTAAGAGTAGTAGTCTTGAGTTTCTCCTCCTCAACAACACAATGGGAAATCAAAGTATTGAAGTCCCGTTCCTCATGCTGGAAGTAATATGTAATTACCAGATTACTAAACTCTGGAGGGAGTATGCTCAGAGTCTAATGAACTATGCAGACATCAGGAAGCGGAATATTCAACATCTTTAGTCTACTCTAGAAATGTATCATTCTTGATATGTACTTCTTCCCTCTCCCTTCTCCAGTATACCTCATAGAGAATAATTTTTTCATTAAGGCACTTATCTAAGCATTAAATGAGGCTGCATACCTCTGGGAGACATTATCAACAAACTCCTTTGCTATGTCTGTCTCTGAAAGTCCACTTAGCAGATGGTCAAATATGGATCTCTTAATGGTCATGCAACATATTTTGTTCACCGATCCCAAGCTGTATAGGTTGCTTTATCAGCCTTCGAGCTACTGGATGTAGGTGGAGATGGTTTATTCATATATATGGCCATGTCAATTTCAATCATCTCCATAGCAATCAATCCATTCTTTATCCACTTCTTCATATTGAAACTAGTCAAGGTTTCAATAGTGACACTGTGATTGTTGACAAAAAAGATGACTGCAAAATGACAATGCAAAGATCAACATAAATGTAGGATAACAACGATACTCAAAGCCATTAAATAGTATTTGTACCGAGAATCCAATTACACATATTATGAAATACCTGTAGGTTGAATACATAATATATGCAGTTAGACCTCCACATAAAAGCGATCAAAGTACATACCATCAACTCTCATAACACTACCACCTGTGAGTGAATAGATCATTTAAGCAACGACTTTCCTCTATCTTATGCCTTTATGCACATCTCAAAATTCCATGTAAGGCCAACACCTATGGCCAAAATAATCAAACATGAGACCAAAGGCATCCCCTAACATGCAAGCAAAACAATCCAAATACTGACATGAAAGGCCACTATGGTGATGGCATTCTCATCAATACCTAAAAGGCCCACAAACACAAGGGATACATATTTATGTTATCCTCACATTCTTTATGGGCATAAAGTATGTGACAATGTATTGTGCGAGTTTTAAACAACTCTCTGACTAACTTTTTACCTTCTCCTTTTCTCTGGCTACTTTCTACTCTTTTTACTTCTTTACCCTCAGTCTTCCTTTTGCTACTTGATCTTTATTTCCCGCTCCTAGGCATTATCGTCGTTTTCTCTAGGCGGTCAAGGTGGTAGAGGCCATTGCCTCGCCGGAGGGCCTGCCTCTGGCTGATGGGAGTATCCCAGAAAAGGGGGACTCTTCAGTGCCCATAGAAGACTTTCCGCCCCTTTCTCAGGAGTTACTTAGGGAATCTTCTCCGAGTTAGAGTGCTGGGAAGGTAGCCACAGTTCGTCCAAATCTGGAGACCCACCAAACAGAAGGGGCTTGGAAGTCCAAACTACAACTACAACATCATAAAGGAGCGTTAAAATTTTATTCGAATGCCTTAAAGGATGGGTAGACAAATTCATCTTTAAACTCATCCAAAGGGGTTTGACTTTTGAGCAAACGATGAATTATACCGTAAGAAGACAACATGAGGGCCACTTGGCACATGCACATCAATCAAAAGCCACGACATAAACTTTTTATTAATAATATCAATTTAATACGCAGATATTTATATTACAAATTGACATTTCAACTTCAATAAAAGAACGCCACTTGTAACCAATAACCATATTACTTGTCTCACTTAATCATGATTAGTGAAGAACACCTAGCTAGACATGTAGCCTTATCTAATTCTACATTATCTACAAATATCCTTCATGTTATCCAACTCAAATCTACCAAAACTTTTAATTATGCAATTTAACTTTAACATGAGTCTGATTAAATTCAGAATTTTTAAGAGGTGCTTAGTTAGTTGGTACGAGAAGAAAAGAAAGAGTAAGGAATGAAAAAAGATGATTGATAATATATTATGATTGAAAGAACAGTACTTTCATATCCCCTTTTGAGGTAATACTTCATACCCCTAAGAAACTTTCATTCCTCACTATATTTATTATAATTCTTATTACCATTCTCTTAAGTAAACCAAGCACATCTTAATATTTTAGTTTGAATTTAAAAATTATTTAATATGAGTTCAAATTCAAATTTAATTTAATTTAATTGATTGGTTAATTTATAATGAAATTAAGTTAAGTTAAATTAATTTATCATAAATTTTTAAAAATGTGTTAAATCTAAATTCTAACATATTCAAATATTTAAATTCAAAATTGGTCAAATTAAAATTAAATAATTAACTTCAAAATAAAATAAGTTCAAGCAAAATTTTCATTCAATGTTAGTTATGAAAATAAATAGAGTTAAAACGTTTAAAAATGTCCAACATTTTGAATTAAATTTAGTGGTTAACTTTTATGAATTCATACAAATTAAATCAAAATATTATTTTTTACATTCACGTGATATTTAATAGATAAGTTATATCATCAAAAATATATTTTAATTTATATAAATTTTAAAAATTAATCACTAAATTAAATTTTTTTAAAAAATATTTGATACCAAATTAAAAAAATTAAATGCAAGAAGTGTCACGGCGCCACGACTTGCTAAACGTGTGATGTTGGTGATCAAATATTGCTAAGGTCCTGGCCTTTTAATTCCTATTTCATGAACTCCCCAAAATCCTCTAATAGGATTTCTCCATTTTTTTTAACTTATAAACTATCTATAAAATCTTAATTAGCACGTATTCTAAGAATAAGGGTTAATTACAAAAAGAAAATTTTCAAACTTTGCTAAATTTTACAAATATAGCAAAAACTTCAAAAAGTGACAATAAAATGGTTAAATTTTCAAATTTTTTCAATTCTAACCTGATGTTAATGTCTCCGTTAAATTTGCCGACCTAAATCAGATTACGCAGTCTCAACGACCTCAAGCTTTAATTTTATTTTTTCTTTGTTTTCAGTTGTTCTCTCGATACCCTCATCCTTCAATTTTTATATTATGCAGCTCCCACATCCTCATGCTGAGGAAATCAAGAGAATGAACTGAAAATGAAGAGTTTACTGGTGCAGTACGCTACAATATGAGAGTAGTTTGGAGTGTCGAAAGAACAAACAGAAAACAAATGATTAAGAGCATTAGGAGACCAAATAGATAACGAAGGACTAAGACTGCGTAAAGTGATTTAGGGATTCCATTTTTAACGTCAACATCGTTTCATTAATTTTCATTTATTATGTTAATTTTTGCTGACATGTATTAATAGTTAAGGTTTCTAAGTCGAACTAGCATTGAAAAAATTGAAAGTTTAAGTATTTTATTACCACTTTTTGAAGTTCAGACTAGAATTAAAAAATTAAGTAAAAATTGAGTTTTTTTTAATTAATCCTAAGAATAATAATATAAATCTTCCCGTTATTAAAAAAAGAAACCTTACCTACTCACCGTGGTTGAAATTATTTATATAGTTATACACTAAAGTTGACGGCTCATCAATAACTTTGATTTGTGTTCCGAGTTACGATCATAATGCTTTTGCCTTTTTAATGTGACAGGAACATTTATGGTTCTTACTGCCTTACTTTAAGATTCAAGCTTTAATATGTCTAATGCACGCAACTTCATGTCTCCCGTAAATCATGTGTACAATGTTCTACGTCATCAACTAGCTGTGTGCCTTCGTCATCTCTAATTATTCATCTACGACAATATCATCTACGACAATATTATAATAATTAGGGATGAAAAAAGTGCCCAGACCTAGCCCAGCCAGGTGGCGGCGAGCCAAGATCAATTGGCCCGTTTGGGTCACAAACGGACTAGTCTGGCCTAACTTATGGCCCGTTTTTGTTAAAAAAATTATAAAAAAAGAGTCCACAGGTCGGGTTAGCCCGGCCGATCTTATGGCCTATTGGCCCATGCCCATAGCCTGCCCAACCCATAGTCAGGTCGGGTCGGGCCAGGCACAAACCCGACCCGATCTGGCTCATTGTCATCCCTAATAGTAATTACAAAAAAAAGTGATAAATCATATTATAATCATATGTGAAACATGAGTTTACGAAACAAAGTGAACAATTAAATAAAGTAGTCACTTTGTACTTATTATAAAATTTTAATTAATCTAACCGAACAACTACGTCTAAGTTTCACAACAGGATAGGTCAAATTCTGACCCATTTAGGTATAAGATTAGCTTAAAATTTAATTGGTATAATTAAATATATTGTTTATTTTTAAAAAATATAAAATAATAATTCTATTTTATTTAAAAAATTTATTTTTAAATCCTGGTAAATTGTATAGTTTGAATCTAAATTTAACTTAAAATTAAATTTTTAAAAATAAAAATTTTGAATATAATCGAAAGTTGATCAATTAAGGCCGATCTCATTGAATTCGAGCTATATCGATCCGAGTCAAGTTGAGCAAATTTTACTAAATCTAACCAAGTCATGTTTCTCGCTCTTACCTAAGACACAACAAATAAACCGATTTTGATATCCATTAATCAATGTGTAGCACAAGTTATAATGCTAAAATTAATTTATTTTTTATTTATTATTTGTTGTCATTTAAATATATCAAAAACAACCTCTTCGCAAGTTAACTGATGATTGTGAGTGAAGAAAGACTAATAACAGTATAAGGAGGCTACTCCAAATTTAAGAATTTCCGACTTTGAGTATTCATTGCAATATTACTGGCCCAGTCAGGTTAACGATAAGACAGGTCCAATAGGTTAACATATTAAAGAAACGAGCAGCCCATTGTGTTGCTAAAATAAAAAATGTCAATGTCATAAAGAACAAACGTTACAATTGTAATTTTAACTTCAAATTTTTTTACTACAATATAACTTAAAATTAGGCCTGACAATTAGCACCTAGAAGTCAATAAGTCAAGTTTAGGTTGACTGGACCTCTACTCAGGTTCGAGTTCAAACTCGGCTCATTGTCATTCCTAATTAAAATTTAAGATTTCAGAGTATTCAATTTTAATTATGATATTTTCACAACGCTTAAAATAAATCTTCAATAAATAATATTAAATTTTTAATATCACACTTTTTATATTTTAAAAAATTTGTTGATAGATCGTAAATTAATATTTTATTATTTATTTTTAATAAATATACATAATTTATTATTTTTAATTTGTTAATAAAATTAAAATGACATAACGAGGATTAAACTTAATAATGAGACTTACTTATAAAATTTTAAAAATATATAAAATATACTAAAACATATTAAAATTTAATTCTGTTGTTTTTACTAATTGAGAATTTATTTTAAATGTTTTGAAAATTTTAATTTTTAAATTATATTCTAATAAAATTTAAATTAAAATATGGCTAATTTAGTAAATTGACACTTCAACTTTAATAAAAGAACCCCACTTGTAACCAATAACCATAATACTTTTGTCGCTTAATCATGATTAGTGAAGTGCAACTAGCTAGCGATATAGCCTGATCTAATTCTACATTATCTACAAAATATCCTTCATCTTATCCTAACTCAAATCCACCAAAACTTTTAATTATGCATTTTAAATTTTATAATGAGTCTTATTAAATTCATAATTCTTAGGAGTACTTGGTTAGTTGGTATAAGAAAAAAGGAATTAGTAAAGAATGAAAAAAAATGGTTAATAATATATTATGATTAGATGAATAGTATTTTTATATCTCTTTTGAGACAATACATCATACCTCCTAATATAGTGAGGAATGGAAGTCATATCTATTTTCATTCATCACTATATTCATTATAATTCTTATTATCATTATCCCAAGTGAACCAAGCACACCCTTAATATTTTAGTTTGAATTTAAAAATTATTTAATATATGAGTTCAAATTTAAATTTAAATTAATTTAATTGATTGGTTAATTTCTAATTAATGAAATTAAGTTAAGTTAAATTAATTTATCATAAATTTAAAAAATGTATTAAATCTAAATTCTAACATTTTCAATATTTAAATTCAAAATTGTTCAAATTAAAATTAAATAATTAACTTCAAGATAAAATAAGATCAAGCAAAATTGCCATTCAATGTTAATTATCATAACTAATAGAGTTAATTAGTTTTAAAATGTCTAACACTTTCAATTAAATTTAGTGGCTAACTTTTCAGAATTCATACAAATTAAATCAAAATATTATGTTTTACATTAAAGTGATATTTAATAGGTAAGCCATATCAACAAAATTAGATTTTAATTTATATAAATTTTAAAAATTAATCACTAAATTAATTTTAAAATATTTGATACCAAATTAAAAAAATTAAAAGCAAGAAGTGTCACGACGCCATGGCTTTCTAAATGTGTGATGCTGGTGAACAAACATTGCTAAGGTCCTGGCTTTTTAATTCCAATTTCACGAACTCCCCCAAAATCCTCTAATAGGATTTCTCGATTTTTAAACTTATAAACTATCTATAAAATCTTAATTAGCATGTATTCTAAGAATAATAATATAAACCTTCCCGTGATTAAAAAAAGAAACCTTACCTACTCACCGTGGTTGAAATTATTTATACAGTTATACATTAAAGTTGACGGCTCATCAATAACTTTGATCTGTGTTCCAAATGACGATCATATGCTTTTTCCTTTCTAACGTGATATGAACACTTGCGATCATTTATGTAAGGAGGTGTTTGGTTGATAGGTTTGAGAATGAATTAGTCGATAAGAAAGAAAATACTAGTAGTTAGTTATATATTATTATTATAGGGATATTATTTTTATTCTTCACTTTTGGGCAATACTTTATTTCTAAGTAGCAAAAATATTTCTTCTTTTTAATTAAATATAAATAATTAAGTAATAATTAATTAATATAATTAATTATAATTAGTAATAATTAATTAATCAATATAATAATATAATAATAATTATATCCATTAATAATGTTTTAATTAAGTA
>JAOQMM010000007.1:16394043-16405280 GCA_027563515.1 Erythroxylum platyclados
TAGGGGCGGATGTAGCCAAGTGGATCAAGGCAGTGGATTGTGAATCCACCATGCGCGGGTTCAATTCCCGTCGTTCGACCATGTGGGTCCGGTTTCCTATTTGTTTGGGTCATATGATATTTGCTTCTATATAATTTTAAGACGAGAATTAAAGTCTTGCTTGAGCTCCAGCGAGGCATTTGAACATCCAGAATACCTAAGCGTGTTTTCGTTTTCTTTTCCAACTTATTCGTGGTAAAAGCATCTTAATGGACACTAGCTTAAGTGGACATCTTCACGTTCTACATAAACATTGTTTAAAGAACTTAGGATCCATCCGTGTTTGGTAGGTGCTTTTGTGGAAGCAAATTCCTGCAGATGAGCGTGAACATTAGATGCGAGGAAAACACTATACCTCGTATTGACGATGTTGAAATTTCAGGTTCATATACCTCGGCCTGCCATTGCATCTCCAGAAAGTGGGAAGCGAGTATTCGGTGTGCTCTTCAGCATCAACATCTAAACAGGTGATCTTGTTACTCCATGTATTAAATTTCCTTTCACTATGGTCGAATTTACCACATATTGATGCGGCCTGTTCAATGACTGATTACATAACTATAAACCTCATTCACGCCTCCAGTGATTTTCACCATTGGCTTATCCACGTTTAGAACATGGCATTTGGTCAAGTGAGTTGAGCGTAAGTAACTACCATACTTTGAATATCGAGTAAAGAATATTTTCCATGTGCCTGACGCGCTTTTTCTTACACAAGAATGTTATCTGCTGTAAGACCAAGGAGGGATAGCTTACACTCGCTAAAACTCGAGTTCCAAAAATTGGCTAGCTGAATGGGGAAAGGTAAATCTGATTTTATCCGGTAAGTTGTAGACTTTTCGCAAAAAACCGGCTTATAAGCTTGAAATTTGAATATACCAACTTCTCGCCCTAGGTCCGAGTCTATACATCCCAAAAAGAAATCTTGTATTAGCCATTCAATATATGGGAAATAGGGGAGTCATTTTAAATTGTTAAGTAATGATAAAAGATTTTGGTTTAAAACTTAAAACAAAATAAAAGGAAGTCATTTTTTTGTTTGAAAATTAACAAAAATAAAAGAACCATACATGAAATTAGAAAATGTGATTTAAAATGATGAAAAAATTGAAAATTATAACATACTTCTAGATTATGTGTTTTTTCATTGATTATATATTTCTAGTCTAGGTCTAGCTTTGATTGAATTAAAACTTTAAGCTTGTATCAATCTTTGGGTTAAAGTCTTTAAGAATATTAGACCTGAGCTAATTTAAACTTTATATTTGGGTTGAAAATAAGTGTCCTGAATACAATGCTAGCAAGTTTCAGTTAATTTTAAAAGCTCGGATTTGATTCGAAATACGTTGAAAGATTTAAGATGAAAATGTTATGTTTCGTTCTGGATTTATGTCGAAAGCATAAAAGTTAGGCTGAACTAGTGAGCCTGGGACAATTTTGTCAAAGCTGAGTCCGTTAGCCTTTTCTAAGTTCATAATAACAGATTAGAGGTAATCTTGATTTTTGTCTGAATTCGTCCGATCCAGCTTAAATGGTTATAAATTTTGGGCGGAGCTCAACTTGCATAATTAACTTAGTCGGAGCGAAAAAGATCATTTAAGCATTTATAACTTTCAAATATAACATGAATTAAATATTTTTTTTTGAAGAAGTAAGAAAATTCTTTTTAATTTAGATAAAAATAATATAAAACATTTTTAACTATTGATTTGATAATTCATTTTAAATTAATTATTATGAAGTCACTAATTACTCAAATCTATTAAAAAACATAAGAAATTGAATTCCTTTCTACAAGTATATAATAGAAAATTAAATGTTTCATTCTTATTTTAGGCTGCTAAACCTATATTTTGGGGCTCATAATCTAATGCTAGCGTGAAAATTTTGAACGTTCATGCTTCGAATATTATCATACAATATGCGCTCAAATTTTCACTTTCAACTTTTACTCGTTAGATAGCCATTTGTAAGTATGGGTTGAGTTCCACCCAAAATCATGGATATGGAGGCATGATTTTTATTTTTCAATTGTGATATTAGTATGTGTTAAAATTTTAATTTAATATTTTTTGTGAAGTATTTTACTTTTGCGATAAAAGTTTTAATAAAAAATATTAGTTACAATGAAAGTAATTATGATGTTGTATTATAATCTTCTTAAAAACAATTTAAATATTAGTTTATATTTTAAAAAATGACTTTTTTTCAAAGAAACAAGTTCTTAATTCTAAATTAGTTTACTTAAAAATACAAATTATTTTAAAATTTTAATTTTTTATTAAAAAATATTTTAAAAATTTAAAATAATTTTCAAAATCTGTGAAATTTAAATTATAATTTGCTCTAGTAATTAAAATACATAGAAATAGATATTAATTTTACATAAAATTTTAATTATATATTAGAATAGAATAATTTTATTGATAATTTATTAAGAAGTAAAAATAAAAATGTTTATTTATTTATTTATAGGTTTTATCTAACATATTGACATTAACAATGAAATGTATTTTTATTTTTATATGAAAAATAGAAAATTGAAATCAAGAAACGAAGATTAAAAATCCCAACTAATCAAATGTCTTAATGAACTTTGTAATTTTGATTTTGATTTTTTTGTTTCCAGAACACTATAAAAATTACAACATATTTCATTGTTACATATTAGATAAAATTTGAAAATAAATTTTACATAAATAAATACATTAAATAAATTTAAATGAAATATTATTTTATACATTTGAAGATTTTAGATTTAAATTATTTTTAAAAAATTATTAATTTTTTATAATTAATGTTAATAATTAAATAATATATATTTAGTTGATAATAAATTATACTATATTTATGAAAATTTGTAAGAGATTAAAACCATACACAAAAATCAAATAACAAAAAGGGAATTCGTTCCAAAGTGGTCAAACTGGGCTTTTGCTTCCTTTTCTAGTTAAGGATTGATAAGATGAAGAGGTTTGCTTGGAAGAAGATGAAGATGCTCTTGTATCTTTCACATCAGTATCTTTCACATCAGTTTCACATCAGTTTACCTTCCCGATACCTTAGAAGCCAGAACTCTTTTTGAAGACACCTTCCACTCTTTTGAGAAAGAGATCGGAAGCTTTGACACAAATTAAACAATTTTTTTTTATACCATGCAATTTGTGCAACAAGATGTACAGAGTCTGCATGAGATTAGCTGTTTTCATGTGATCTTTTATTCTAGTTGGCAGAAAAATTACCAAATTTAAACAATTCTTTTAACTTAATTTGCGCAAAAAAAACCATAAATAGAAACAAATTTATTTTTATTAATTTCAATTTTTAAAAATATTAATCTATGAACAATATTAATTATTTAATTCTAAATGATAACTTCAACAATATATACCACGAAATTAATATAGTTTGATGAATTTATTTATATAATTATCTAATATTTAATATAATAATCTTATTATTAGTATTTATTAATGTAAATTATATAAAATTATCGTAAAACTATTTACTTAATTGATTATAAAGTTGATACTTAATTTAGTTACGATTTTATTATTAATATTAATAACCACAACATTTTTATTTTTACTTGAGAAGTTTACTTTTATATAAAATTAAAAATTCAAAATAGAAAAGTAGAAGAGAAATCAAATTTGATTTAAAAACCAAAAGTGCTTGCTTGTTTTATTTTTGCTTTTGACTTACTATTAGTTTCAAATTCAGTTAAAAAATTTATTTGTTTAAAATTTTAATTTTAATTGTTGGTTTTGACTTCTTTCAATTTTTATAACTATCATAAAAATTTTCTTTTCTTAATAATTTAATTTACTATCAACTAAATATATTATTTAATATATTAATGATTAAAAATAATTTAATTTAATATTATATATTTAATTATTTAATATTAATTATTAATAAGAATTATAAATAATTTAATTTATTCAATAATTTAGTTTAATTTTTGTAATTAAATTAACAATTATTAATAAATAGAATTAAATTAAAAAATCTTTAAAACATAATTTTAAATAAAATTTGATTTAATAACTAAAATAATATTTGAAATAAATATTAATTTATAAATAAAAATTTAATCATTAAATTACTTATTTTAATAAAATATAAAAATCATTACTTATAATAAAATATTTTATCTAATACATAATTATTATTAATAATTAAAAACATTATAATATTAACAACAAATTAATTTTCTATTTGTATTTAAAAAATAAAAAATTACAAATAAAAATAAAAACTAAACAACATCGTATAAAAATATAAATAAAAACAAATGGCCCCTAAATCAAATTATTTCTTAACAAGTGGTTTATATAAACCCAAATGCATAGTCTCTCCAGGGGGGGAAGTTATGTTACCAGTGGAAAACCAGAAGTAAAGAAGCATTATAGCAACGCAATAAAAGAATATCAGACAAAAAAAAGTTTGTGAAAAGTAGTTCAGCATTTTTTAATTTTCGAAAAGCCAGTTTACTTGGCTAACCGTCAGTTTGACTAGTTATAAACTTCAAATTTTAAGACCCCATTTCCTAATATTTTCAAAAATAGGTATTCCATGATAAGAATGCAATATAAGGCCTATTTCTTTTGGTTATTTGAACATAAATTAAGGCCATCACTTAAGGATATAACAGATAAGGACTTACTTTTACATAATTAAAGTTGGAATGAGGAAGTAATTACTCACCGGTGTTCTGCATCCAAAACTTCCACTATTTACATGAAAAAATGCATTTTGCTCATGATACAGCAAAACAAGAATCTAATCAAAAGGGTCTATGCGCGGGTCGTGTTCGCTTGCCATGGCCATTCCAGTGCAAAGGCATGTAGGGCACATGACCTGCCATACATTAGAATTGTAGAAAGAGAGAAACTTCGAAAGGATATTTCCAAATATTAGCAAAACAATACCATAAATGTTTAAGGTTTAGCCAACAAGATGATTATATCCATTAACAAATGCAGAGTATAGAAGGATGATTCCTCCCTACTCAAAACTGTTCACAAGATTATTGACGATAGCCATCACATTTTCATACGGGACAGTGACAGTGACACTAGCCACAAGATTTTGAAAAAATTTTAATTTTCTGAAACGTCCACCATTTTTCTAACGACATTACACACAGCTAACAAATTTTTAAGATGACAAACTGCAATGCCAGTAAGATGACAGCAAAATAATGATAGAATCATAAAATGAATGAGAAACAACTAATCAAGGCCTTCCATGACAAATATGAGATCCGGAGGCAGAATATAGAATATACTAAAGCAATACAACAAAACATTCGAAGTCTAACCTTTCCAGATCCAGAACAATTTGAACATCTTTCAGTTTTGGGTGCAGACAAAGGCCGATCTCCACCATTAACTGTTGAAACTGGTTCAACAAGTACAAGAGCTCCTGTGCCTGAGCAACGTGCACAAGCAAGATACCCTGCATTTGCAAGAAATAAGTAGAAGATGCATGTATTTTGTTATTGCAAACAGTAGAAACTGCACCACTTTTTTGGTTAGCCTCATGGGCTGAAAATGGCATACAGAAACGACTCAAGGACTTGGGCATAAGACTTCAATTTGGAGTTACTCCTGATTAAATCTATGAAAGAGCACGAATACAGATAAAGAATGCAACATACCAGTTCCAACACAATATTTGCATCTTTTAAGTTCTTGTTGTTTTACATTGTTAATCTCAACCACCATCAAAGCTGAGATAACTCCAACTGCGCCTCCAGAGAATGATGCCACGATGGGATCAACCTGACTGCAGGTTGTGAAAAGAAAAAGAGCAATCTGTCAACTGATTTTCAAGATAACTTTGTGCAATGCATCATACAGAAATGAAATCAAAGGCAACAATATTGTAAGCTAGTCAAACATAAAACACTCAGAGACAAGAGGGAACCATGTGCCACACCTCAACTGCATGGGCAGATGCACACTTCGAATAAAATCTTCATATGAAGTGCCCCCTAATCCTAGCTTCAGCTCCAGCTGAAACGATAATAAATAAAAAGCTCAATCATATAGGTAAAGAAGCTGCTCAAGGATTAAACAGTAACTACTTGAAAACTCATTCTTGAATCAATCATTACCTTTCACAGCCTTACATGATAGCAGCGTCAGCAAGTTAGTTACAATTCTAGTGTGTACAGTGCACTAAACCGTCCCAAAACTAAAGATATCTCGAATCAAATTTTGCATTGAAAATAAGCTCGACATCTTACTAACTGAAACATACTAATGCATGTCAAATCTGTCAAATCGCAACAACCTAAACCTTTTACAAACTTACAGTGGGCGCAAGAAGGCCACCAAAAATGATGATTCCAGCTATAAGTGAAAAACAAGTAGCATAATACACCTTCAGATTTGCCGCACTCTGCACAAAACAAATAGTATATTCACAATGTAATAGACAATGTTAAAACTAAAGCAGTCGAAAAGATATGACCATATGGAAATAGAGATAATAACAAAAAATCTAACCAGAGGAGGCAAGAAAGGAATAAATGATGGGAAATTTGGAAGCTCATTCTCTTCCTTTTCTTTTAACATTCCGAGCTCAGCACTTTTGATCCTCTGTTGTATTCTTAGCCTACGAACCTACAAATTTCCAGATATAAATAGTATCAACAAATTCACATTAAAGAGTTAAAGAAAAGCATATCAGAAAACATCAAAACTTAAACAGGGCAAACAATTCATCAAAGATAAATGCTCTTCATGTTATCTTGAAATCACTCTTGAGCATTCAAATACATCTCACAGAAAACTGCGTACTGATCATCGTTTCAGAAATAGTGAATCAACTACGTAGAGACGAGTATTTACGTTCATATATAGAATAAAACAAATATAAATCAGTACACATTTTACGATTAAAACAAAGAAACGTTATGTCAGAACTCTGCTAATGATCAAATATCTATTCTCTTCAGTTCATCGTGAAATCAGTCTAAAAAATTAGCCTATTTGATCGTAAACTGCTTGGTGATCTCAAGTAATTATGCGTCAAAAATAAAACAAAATAAGTTGCGAGGTTTCTGTTGAAGCTCTCACCTCCTCCATGTGCAAGAAAATTTTGTTACGACGACTTCGAATATTGTCTTGAATCTCTTCGAGCTCCATTTTGGCAAAGTCTTGCACCGTTTCGGGGCCTTCTATGATGCAAAATCTATAATCAAAAGAATACCACATCAAGCCTCTAATCAACTGATTCACATCTCACAACATCAGTCTATCACCTATTACTCAAAATTTCGCATAAAACTGAACTCTATAAACAGAAAGACGGAGGAAACGAGGAACTCACCCGGCGCCTGAAGTTCTGTCAGAAGAATCAGAATCAACGGACGATCCGAACGAAGACGAATCAGCCTCCGGCGACATCGATCGCCATCGCGACTTCGGTTTCCGGTTTAAACTTACAAAACTGCTGGTATAGAGACAAGAATTGTACGGCAGAAAAGGAGTCGTAGGGAAAGAAACCGCCAAAACTCTGCTCAAACAAGCCATCTTTCATTTAGTAACTGCGAAGAGACCTCTCTCTCTCTCTCTCTCTCTCTAAGATCTCTCTGTAGCTGGTTCTGTTCGGAAGTGAAAGTGGAGCTACGACAAAGAAGAGTAATTAAGTTGGATAGTAATATATTAAGACGGTTTACCACGTGGCATGAATGCGTTGGTTAATGGATAGTGGCAATTTTTTGAAAAAAGACAGGAAATGGCATTTCGAGTGGAGCTTGTTTTGTGGGATTCCATCCAAATAATGTCAAATATCTATCCCTCTCCGACTTGATTGATCATCGCTTGGTCTTTTTATTTCTTTTAATTAATGATTTAAAAACTTAAAAGCTAAGGTTAAAGTTAAATTATTATAAAATTAGTTAAAGTTTGAATAAATTAAAATTTTAAAATATAATTAAAAAAGATTGTCTATATTTTTAAAAAATTAAAATTTAATAAAAAAGATATTATTAAATGAAAATTATTTATTTATTTTAGTTATAAGAACTTAATAATCAATTAAGGAATAAAAATTTATTAATTAATTAATATTAACAACAAAAGTTATTAAAATAAATCGAATCGGAAAGTTAAAAATCATATCAAAAAATTGAACTATTCAAAATTTTTACAATTGAACCGGTTGAACCGTCTAAATTTTTTAAATTATTGATTTAAATTTTATTTTGAGTTTCGATTTCTTTTTGTCGTTAAGGATAATAAAATAAATATTAAAAATTCATGGAAATCTATTAATAACATTTGTTTTAAATGAATTAATTAGGAGTTAATGACATAATTATATGATAATTCTCAATTTAATGAATTAGTAATAGACTATAATTCAACCAATATATATAAGTTAAAGGCTCTAAAAAATCTATTATAACAAATTAAATCAATATAATTTAAAAAAATCGAATTAATATATATTTGACTATATTTAAAAAAAAAACTTATCGAATTCGGATTCTAAACGCTAAAAAATGATAGTTGAAATTTTCAAATTGGGCTCAGCGAAGACTTTGAGCCGACGAAACTGTGGATTTTGGATACAGAGCCCACTGAAGTAACCCTAATCGAGCTCTTGACGCCCTATAAATTGGTAGCCAACATTAGCTTACATTCTTAGCCGCGAGTTATCTCATGTAGCACCTAAATTTTGAGCCTTTTTCCACAGTGTTTCTTTTCAGAGGTTTTTGTAAAGTTGAGATCGCATTGATGATTCAGTGAAGTTCAAGCTCAACAGACCGGAACGCAGGGTTCTCTTTTCTTGAGGGGAATTTTGCGTGTCGATAGTCGCTGAACTGAGTGATCTTTATGCCTTTCTTTCTCTATCAAGTTTAGATTTGTTTGTTTGGGTTCTTGGAAAAATTAACCTTTTTTTTAATCTGTTACTATGAATTGAGATTACGATGAGGATCCACAACTCCCTCTTCTGATTTCAAGTTGAGGAAATCAGCTGGCAGAATCGAACCTATGACTTTATAGCCACCACTGAGTAATCTCATTTTATATTACTATATTTGAATTGATTCCAAACATTTCTTCTTCTTTTATGCATAAATTTTTATGGGAGATGGGTACTGTGAATTTGTTGATTTCTTTTAAAACGTCATTGAAAGATGAGGATGAAGCATTAATTTCAAATCCAACACTTGATCTGAGATGGTCTTATGCCAAGTGATGTTCAATACAAGCTTCTGAATCTAAATTGGTAGTCTTTTTGCGTGTGCATTTGAGCTTAAGTTTTTTATACATTACTAGAATCAGGACTAGTGCCATGAATCCTCTTTGTTCTTGTTTATGTCATCAAGGGATGAAACTTGGAAAATCTTAGGACACCTTCCTACATAGCTTTCTCACAGCTATGGATGAGAATAAATATTCCATTCTGATGATGATTGATGACAAATGCTTATTTTCAAATGCGTGCAAGTTAAACAACAGATTCTTGGAGTTAATTGAAATTTCTCATGCATTTTCATAAACTCTCCGAGTACAAAACTTTGCTTTGCTTTGGATTTTGCATGGTGAATTATTTGTATTGATAGTGTTTATTTTGTAATGGATCGCTATGACGACCTCCAAATTTCAAGCTCAACAGACCGGATTACAGGCTTCTAGATATCAGAAGTTTGTATGTCGACTACCCCGCTGAACTGAGCGATCTTTTACTTAATTTTTTATTATTCTTTTTTTTAAGTGGTTTTTCATTAAAGGACACAATTAAGTGGTTTACGGGTGATGATGGTTATTTATAATCCGTGTTTCTCATAACTATTTTTTATATTATATTGTTGGATTATGAATAATCATCACCTAATTGTTTTTTCTTTAATATCATTAGTACAATCTTATAAGTCCTTGGATCACTCGGGATGAGATTTGCTGTATTTTTTACCCAGTTTTAACTATGTGCTAGCAGATCTAATCTGTTGCACAAGATGTATTTGGTTTTCAATGGTGGATCCATTTGCTCCTTTTAGCAAAAAGATGTTGACATGTTAATGAAGTATTATAAGTAATGTTGGAACAACCTATTAAACCCCTGCATCACACTTGACACACTGAATATCATTGTAGACATAATTTCTTTAATTTTTTATGTTAGCTAGAAATATATTGTTGCTGACGCTTTAACTTCAAGATCACCAATTTTTAATTTCATGTTAAATGAATTTTCTGATCGGGGTAAGATTGCAGGATTTTAACTAGAATGTTCTTGTCGAATTTTTAGATTGATTTCGGTGCACTTCTTTTCTTTTTTTTTATGCAGTTTAATGTATTAGACCATATGAGTCAACAAGAGTGTAACTTGTTTCAGTCAATCAGAGTTACAGATGAAGTTGTAAATTAAGAGTGAAATCCTAGTTCTTAAATTAAGAGTGAGTCTAATATTTGAGTTCCAAGTGACATTTGATCAGGCTAAGATGGGCTTTTTAAAAATTAAATGAAAAGATTTACGTCTTTTACTGATGGAATTCTTAATAGTTATGTTAATTGAAAGATTATAGAAGCTTTTTAAAGGAACTGAACATTGTAAGTATTTAAAGTGAAATATTGTTTTAAGTTCAAATGTCAAAATTGACAAGTTTTAATTGGCGACTTATCTATCAATTTCTCTCGTTAAATGTTGAAATTATAGCTCAAATTTTAAAATAAATATTTATTTTTTAATTTTAACGTAAACTTTAAAAAGTGATAATATAGTGTTCAAATTTTTAATTTTTTTAAATTCTAATTTAAGGTTAATGTCAAAAATTTTAACTATTAATACAAGTTAGTTAAAATTAATACAAAAAATAAAAATTAATGAAATAACGTCATTGTTAAAAGTAGAATCTCTAAATTAGTTTACTCAACCTAAGTTCTTCATTATCTGTTTATTCTTCTGATGCTCTCAATATTTTATTTTCCTTTTGTTCTTCTAATGCACCAAACTGTTCTCGTATTGTACCAGCAAGTTCTTCGTTTTTAGTTCGTTCTTATGATGCTCTTAATGTGAGGGTGTTGGGATTGCATAATGTGATTTAGGTCATTTTTAAATAACGGTATCATTTTAATTATGTAATTAAACAATGTGGTTTTATTAATCTTTATTTGTTATGTTAATTTTAGCTGAAGTGTATTAATATTTAGGGTTTTTAGAACACATGAAAA